>CAUYRH010010896.1:0-32705 GCA_963574655.1 Perodicticus potto | reverse complement strand
TTGTCTTTATTATTAAATCATAGCTGTGTACAATAGTGCAATCAAGGGGTACAATGTGCTGGTTTCATATACAATCTGAACTATTTTCATCAAACTGATTAACATAGCCTTCCTGGCATTTTCTCAGTTATTATATGAAGACGTTTGTATTCTGCATTTAGTAAGGTTCGCCTGTACCCTTTATAGTGTCTCATTTTCTACTTCCGAGGTGTGTACCAAACAGGATCGTCTGTGCTGAGCAAAGAAAGGTTTAGCTGAGCCATGAGGGGCTCGAGACAATGACTGAAGAGCCACCAATAAGACTTGTGTCCATGTGTCCTGCCTGTGTCTCCCAGGGCCTCTTAAATTCCTCACCAGTGAGACTGACATTGGCCATGGAGAAACCCAAGTCTCCCCGGGGAGCCCTCACCTGCAGAGTTGCCTGACTGTGGCTGGGAGGAGGGGAGTTAAATATGGAGAGGTCATCTTTACCATTTGTCTTTCTCCCCACTTCTCCATGCCTGCCTCAACTTTGGGCACTTTGGAATGTTCCCCCATATTTAAAAACATAATTTATGAGGAAATAATTAAAGCTGATTAAAAAATGTTATGGACATCTGAGTATTTATCACTTAAACTATAAAAATGTTTCTATATTTGCCTTGGATTTTTAAAATAAAACATTTTAGACAAATAAAAAGGAGTATAAATAGGACAGCGCCTGTGGCTCAAAGGAGTAGGGTGCCAGCCCCATATGCCAGGGTGGCGGGTTCAGACCCAGCCGTGGCAAAAAGCTGCAAAAAAAAAAAAAAAAAGAGGTATGAATAACAATAGAATGTCCTACCCTTGAACTTCAAAACCCAGTACTAGAAATGAACATTCCACGTACAGTTAGTCTCTACCTGACCTTCCTCCGGTCGTATTTTTTTCCTCTCCCATGGAAGTAACCACACTTCTAAATTTGGTGACTGTTGTCCCTTAACTTGTCATTTGGCTAAAATCTTTCTGTCCCACAAATCCTGGTTTGCCTTCTTTGGTATTTCTTTGAATCTTTTAAGTGATTTCCAAAAGGTCACATTGTTTCCTAAATCAAACAACATTTTACTAGCATAAAAACCTAAACAATCAAAGCGCCCTATATATCTTAGTTTTATTTTAAATATGCCACCTTTTTTTGTGAGGGCATCTCAGAAGTCAGATATAATATAAATTAAAATGAAAATAAATACAATTTCCCACTAGGTCTGTTAGCAGGGTTTCCAGGCATTAAGTCACATGATAGAGGGTTGTAACAAAAGTATGGTTAGATCCTGCGGACTCTTTCCATGACTCATGATGGGGAGGTGGAAGGAATTACAAAACCACAGTGTGGATGGAGACCTCATTTCCCGTAGTTTAATGAATTAGGCTATAATATATTTTAGTTAATTCAACACAAATCAATTAGATAAAAATGTCAAGCAATTAGTTAATTAAACTAATCAACTAGTTTTCCATTAAGAAAGACTATCAGTTAAACATGCTGACTTACTAGCAAAAAAGACACAAGTGAGTCTTTACGCATTAAATATTTTAGCAGGATATACTTGGTCTGTCCAGATTGTTTATTATAAATAAACATGGAATATATGAATTTATGGGGCTTGTCTTGCTGGACAATAGCCTGTATCTTGCAAGCTCTGTGATTTACTGAGTATTATAAAGCAGAGATGCTCTAAAATCAAAGTTTTGAGTACTGTTTCTACATGAGTGCATTGCTCAAAAACTCCGCTTGTGAGTTATTCCAACCAAAGCATGGCTTATTGTAGAAGGAAAGGGGTGTTGCCTACTCTCTGTTGCAAGAAGAATGGGCCACCTATAAGAATTCTTTTAGTTACAAGTGACGTAATGAAACCAGAATCCAGGGAAGGGACAGATAGAAGCTCCCTGCCATCACAACAGGATGCCACGCCGACCCACTGGACTCTCACTTTGGGCCAAACAAGGCATGTGTTGCTTAGACACACACCCAGATGGGAAGGTTAAGGCACTGCCTCTAATAGAAGCCACAGGCAGAAGTACAAATGGGCTGAGCCATCTCACTTAAACACAGTCTGCAAACTGCCAGCTGGAAGGACGGATTCTACCCACAGATAAATTATACTTGGTCCGTAGTGTTTTTAAATTTTTTTGGATTTGAATTCCATGAGATAGGACATGTGCCTGTGGTTCGTCCCATGTCTCACTACTCCCCAGTGTCACATGAGTTTTTAAATTATCTTCCTAGGCCCTTTGGCAAATGCAAACATATTAAAAATGGTAGCAGACGCATTATTTTAATTTCCAGGCAGATTTGGAAATTCAAAAACCAGACACTAAGAAAGCTTCTTATTTCATGTCCAAATGAAAGGAAAACATTTCTTAAATAAAATGTCTCTTGGTAAAAACGTGATGTCTATTTGACTTAGACTGGAAATTCGGTCTCCGTATGAGGTCGCCATGGTCCGGTTCCAAAACCCTCCTGTATTTTCCTCTCTCCTTCTCGGATAGCAGACCCGTGTTATCTCACCAAGTCTTAAAGATGGGACTTTGGGCCTTCAGTTTCACAAGTCAGAGTGTTTCTTTAAGTCACAAAGTCCAGAGGTGGCACTTAGAAATGTTAAATGCGCAGCCTTCCCAAGAATTAGCTCCTTCTAGGAGTGGCAGACGTGCACTGACCGGGCCTTACCTTGGGAGAGTTGCTCCTCCGCCCTGACCCTGGGGACTGGTTGCCATTGCTGCTCCAGTCGGCTTCCTGAAAAATGTCAGGGCTCTGTCCTCGGACCTGGCGGGACACGATGAGATGGACGCGCCTTTCACTGGCCTGGGTGAGAAGACGCCGGCATTAGCCACTCCCAGAACTTCTATCCACAGCATCTAGCCCCCAGGGCTAATAACCAAGATGTGACTTGGGCTGTAGCTCTTTTTGCTTTTCATGGGAAAATATGGTTTCTAGCAATTCTTATGCCAGTGCCCATCTTATGATTTGGTAAAAGTAGGAGAGCTATTTATTTGCCTTGTGTTTAAACCAGGAGTAAACGTTGCTCCAAGGGAAAAGCAAGGGAAGGTTTAGTTCCTTTCAGTCTTTGAGAAGTCATTATTATAAGTCAAACAGGGCCAGGCCTGTTTGCTCCTGCCTGTCATCCTAGCCCTGGGGAAGGCCAAGGCAGGAGGATTCCTCAAACTCAGTTCAAGACCACGTATCTACTAAAAATAGAAAAACTAGCTGGCGTTGCAGTGGGTGCCTGTAGTCCCAGGTACTCAGGAGGCTGAGGCAGGAGGGTCACATGAACCCTAGAGTTTGAGGTTTCTGTAGCTAAGCTGACTCCACAGCGCTCTAGCCTGGGCATTAGACTCAGGAAGAGAAATCCCAAGCCAGAAAGTCACACACATTTGGGTCTGCCAAGGTTGAGCACTTTAGAAATACAGGGATGATTTAGTAGGCTCTAATACAGCCTGGTTGGCGGAGCATGGTGCCTCATGCTTGTAATCCCAGCAACCAGGGAGGCTGACTGAGGCAGGAAGATCACTGGAGGCCAGGGTTCGAGACCAGCCTGGGCAACAGCATGAGACTCCATCACAAAAATTCAGTGCAGCCTTGTCAGCCTTATCAACGTCTTTTCCTTTAGTTCTTTATCTTTTATATGACTGCTGCTAATGCTGACTCCCAGGCCTCCTTTACATACTTTGGTATCAAACACACATTAGGAAGAGCAAACTGAAAGACAAAGGTCCACTTCACATGCAAATTGACAGCCTGGGTTTCTGCCACAGATCAGTTCCACTTGTGTCTGGTGGTAGGGCTCGTTATGCTAGAAAGGCTGACTGGTGAGATTTCAGACCCACAGGGCAGAGAGACAAGCCTTAGACTTGTGAAACATGTAAAACTGGGGCTCCCTGATGGCCCCAGCTGAGGTAGCCATGTATCATTTTAGTAAAAGTTGGTAATGGATGAGGCAGGGATACATTTGACTAGAGAAGTCCCCAAGAGGACCAAGTTTGGGGACAAGGAAGACGGAAAGGACAAGAGTAAGGTCTGGTGGGTCCTCTCTTCCGCCCAGCCCTTGCCCACTCGCCACCACAGCAGAGGAGGATGCTGATCACCCACCTTCTTCCTTCACGGTGTGGTTCCCCCGCCACAGGAAGGGCACGCTACAAACAGGATTCGGGGCTGGGGAGGGAAGGTCATGCCCTTCTTTACTGGCCTGGACAGTGGGAGGTGTTTCTTCTCTAGCCTGCTGGTCTGTACATGTTGTTACCCTAAAATACACATGTTAAAATCCCAGCTCCCAAGATGGGGCTATTCAGAGCTAGGACCTTTGGGAGGTGACAGTCATGAAGGCTGATCCCGCATCTTGGGGTCAATGCCCTTATAAAGAGTCCCTCACTGAAGGAGCGAGGGGGGTGGGGTCTTGGTGTGTGCCACACCTTCCGGGGGCAAAACACGATTGTAAACAAATGCAATCAGTGTAACCTGGTTTCTAGCACCCTCAATGAATTTCCAACAATAAAAAAAAAAAAAAGAGTCCTCCACCTCCACTGTGTGAGGACACAGCGGGACGGTGTTGGGTACACGGAAGCAGCGTCCCGGACACTGAGTCTGCGGCAACCTCCTTTGGAACTTCCCTGGCTTCAGAACTGAGAGAGGTAAATGTCTGCTGTTTAGAAGCCGCCACGTTAGGGCATTTTGTTATGGCACCAGAATGGACCAAGACACTGTCTCTCCACTTCTTCCTTCCAGCATCATGACTCTCTCCCACTTGGGAATTAGGATCTTGTTTTAAAAACCTTAAGCAGAAAGAACCCACCAATGAAAAACATCCCCATGGCTGACCGACAAGAACCAGGACTTTGCACTCTTATATTAACAAACAGCTCTTCTCAGGATTCTCTTGAAGAAGTCGGGTGGCTATGAATGAGAAGAACGTTTAAAGGTAACGGCTAAAGCTCAGTAAGAGGGTCTGTGTGGCCAGATGAGCTGATTCACTCCCCCAAATTAGAAAATCCTTCCAAACACCACCCCGAGGGCAGCTGGAGTGCCCAGCCATGTCCTTCGCACGCAGCCTGGCCATCACGGCTCCTCTGCCCAGCCACAGCTAACGTGCCTGCCCTTTGTTCACTGGCCTGGCTTGAATTCCCCGGTGCTTCTCATCACATATAAAGCCTGTGTCAGAAGGGAACAAAAATAACGAGCCCAGGAAGCAATCATGAAGAAAACTGACATGAAGTCGGAGGGTATCAGCCAACTAAATGCAGTTCTGGGAAGAGCATTTTGCAATAACTGTCTCCTTCTTTGTGCTGTAAGCCTCCCTTATGCTACTAAGGTTATCTTTGGGAACTCTCTAAAGCAAAAACTACTAAAAGATAAGAAATAGCAAACATTCAGGTCAAAACCTCAAATTATTAAGCTCGAAGTTGCTCTCTTATCTTCAGGGAAACTCTGATGTTTTGAAAGATCTCAGCACCAGCCTTGTCTTTAGTGCTATGTTCCCGGTAAAGAAGGAGCAGCCACACATGATACAAGTAGCTGGCAAGAACGGGAGGGGGGCGGAATTTTAGACTTATGCATGGAATCAACATACCAGGCAAAATCCTAAAATTGCCAAGAAGCATCCTGCAAGAGCTATTTAATTCACATTTTTAAGCACCGATTCCTCACTGGATTTTCAAATACTGGCTCTGGTATTAAGTTGTTGGCACGAATAACACTTCAATAAACAACTCTGGTATCAATTTACTTGGAAATAAATTCTCTGCAAGGCTGATCTGTGGCTCTTACCAGCCACCTTGTAAATTGCTCACAAGGACACCCTATTTAATGCACTTTCATGGTGTCTGAAGATAAGAGGTGGGAAGTGGGCACATGGGTTTGTCCTGGTACTAAATCTCATGAGCAGCTGGGTTCGGGATTGAGAAACAGCCCTGAACACCAAAGAATCTTTTTTTCCACTAGTGTGAATGTGGTGTGAGCATGGGGGGGAGGCCCAGAAACACTGGCCGACCTGTCATTTTAATGACAAATGGTCAGAGGAAGAGCTTGCTGCAAGTCAGAGAGAGGACAGCCTCCCCCTTGGATGTCTTGGGAAGTTGCAGTTTGGGCACGAGGATGAGTTAACAATTACGGCTATCTCATTAGTAGATAAGGCTTGAAGTGTCTTCTCCTCGCTCCCTTAAACAGCCGAGGCACAGAGCGAGGCAAATTCTGGACTCGCCGCAGAGCCTGATTGCCCTATCACTCTCCTCTTCGCCTCCCAGGAGCCCAGGCATTCAACTCCCTCCTCCCTACAGGTTATGGGAGGAATCTGATGCCACCCGCACCCTCCCTTGTAGACCTTAGCTCCCTAGCAGGCTCCCAACACAGAATTCTGTCCCCATGGAGCAGGGACAGTCGGAGAGGGTGCCGTGAAAAAGATGGGGAGCACGCTTGAGAGTCTCCACAGGTGGGACCAATTACTCCTGGCTGAGCAAATAGGAAACATCTGAAATTCAGGGACAACCAGAGGGTTAAAACTGGGCGGCGTGTCTTGCCGGAAGGGCTTGTTTTCTGCTGCTTTGTTTAACGACTGCTTTTCTCTGTTCTGAGATTTGCCTCAAAACTGCCGATCCGGATGGCACTAAGCAGAGACCAAAGAAGGGACCACAGCCCAGCGGCCTCGTTTATATTTACCCATTTTTAAATAACAAAAGCCTATTTCTTACAGCCTGCGGCGGGAGTCTCAGGTCTTTCCAAGGGCAATAAATTCTTTGTGTTCAGCTTGCAAATGGCTATTTTCGCGCTGAAATCCAGCAGGGCTGCACAGTACTGCTCACCTTGTCAGATGGAGCAGGGAGGGGAAGACTCCACCACGCCAGGGGCACGGAGAGGCACTTTGCAGAGCTGTGCATTGGCGATGGGGGGTCCCTCTCTGTCCCAGCATTGCATGGGACCCCCATGTGTGAGCTTCTCGCCTGTAGCCAAAGGCTTCACCTGTTTGTGAAAGAGGACTGGACTTGCGCTTTTCTAGCATATGGGTATATCTCAAATGTCCATAGTGAACCATATAAAATCCACGTGGGTTCATTCATGGCATTTCCTAGCTTTATAAAGTTTCACATTATGACAGTTAAGAGTTCCCACTCTTTCCCCGGTTATGTCCCAGGGTGTTGTGTGGATACGAACTCTCAAAGGGGAACTCCCAGACGTGCTGGACCTCAGGCCTGTGTTGTTCAGAGTGGGAAGACCCTAAATGCAGCTCCCCTTGGAACCCCGTCGGTCCACAGGAGGCCTGTGCTTGATGGGGCGGCCCCTAGTTACAGAGAAGGTGGCCGCTGTAGTGAGATTTCTAATAACGTAAGCGGCTTATAGAGATGTCTCCAGGTGGGGTTTCATCCTTCACGTGGGGCGTTAATGACCATCTATTTAAAAAAATTATCCTACATTCGCCACTGGTTTCTTTCCCAGGGATCTCAGAGCGGGGCAAGTATCTTCAAGTATGATCTTGTTCATTCATCTCGGGCTCAGAGTCCTCAGGGAGTTGGGAGCACTGGTTCTACACAGTCAGAAAGTCACAGAAGTCAGGAGATGTCAGACATCGTCTAAGCCAACCTTTTCTCTAAAGCCTGCGGCTTGATTCCCCTGGGCACCCTTGCCACGTGTCACCCCGCTCACGCCTCAGTGCCCCAGTGACAGGAAGCGTACTGTGTCCCACGGCAGCACAGGCTATTTTTAGATGGCACTAATTAGAAAGTTTGTCCTCGGGTTGAGATAAAGTGGTCATTCTCTTGCCTGCCCATTCGTCTGCTTACGTCCTGTAGGGCAAACCCAAATCAATTTCCACGTGACAACCCAATTTGCAGATGCGGCTCACTGGCGTCCCAAAGCCCTTCTTCTCCTTTCCAGGTCAATTATTTGTAGTTTCTTCAGAATCGAATGTTTTCAAGATCACAAAAGCCTGATGAATTCTGGACTCACGATACCAAAGCTGGGCGTGTATGTGCACCTGCACGGAATTAGACCCCAAAGTTGAGTTCTGGTCTGACTGGCACAGAGAAGCGTCTTTGCTGACAAACCAGCTGCACTGACCCCCTTGCTGGCGGAGTTCCCGCTTTGCCACTTCTCACAGTCATGGCTCTGTGAAACCAAGGACTTTGTAAATGTCTGTCTCTATCATTTTTGATTCATTGGAAGGTGACAAGAAGCTCTCGGGACCGCACTATAGAATTGGAGCAGGACAGCCACCTCTGAGACCACGTGACAGCGTGGATCTTGCATGGCAATGCACAGCTGGAGGCCCCAGAACCAAAAACCATGCCAGGAAAACACCAAAGTCATCGGTCATTCCCACTGATGTGGCAACATGCTACACAATGAGGGCTGGAAACAAAATCTGGGCCTTTACTCACTTTCCATGAGCAAAAGGACTTCCGGGGGAAATTCCTCCCGCAGGGCAATAAGTGAGAGGTTCCAGAAATATAACCCTGGAATGAGTTAAGGATATGCTGCCAGTTGGTACTCCCTATAAAATGAGCTTGGTAAAAGCAAGTCTGGTACGTGTTAATGAATTTACTATAGAGAACTTCAGCCCCCAGCACTGTGGTGTTTGGTGCATTCTACAAAGAATCTATGGGTACCTTCTGCTAGAGAAGTTAGGTTGCTCCATTGACCTAAAAGCAACCAGAGCCCGGCCAAGGAAAAAGGAAATCAAGGACGCTTTGAGGAAAAGTAGTGAATAAGACGTTAGGATTTGATCAGGGCAGAAAAGGAGAATTAGGGCAGCAAATTTGGTCTATTTTCCCCACTTTCGAAGCTCCACGTTAATCCTTATATTCTCAGAAGTTCATATCTTTAGATGCCAAAAAAGTACTGATCATGATAACATAGACGGTGACATACACAGGGTCACACAAATATCAGTGAGAAGGTCAAAGTAAGAATTTATTTCTTGAGTTCTTAAATCTGCTGAGTGCTGAGTAAATAATATAAACTCATATATTTTATCTATTTATAAAATTCTAAGTTGAAAAACTGTGCAGTTTACCAAGCACATTTTATCAAGAATGTGTGAAATTTGGAGCCTCATATAAAAATCACTTGGCCTTGAGATTTCAGCTCAGGGAGTTTTTAAAAAGATCTACGTAGAGTTTGGGGTGTGTGTATTCTACACTCCGTTTACTACACTATCGTGGTAAGACAATTCATTTAAGTAGGGATTTGCTTCCACATTATCCGCGCCAGGCTGTGAAAGAAACACATACATCTATCAGGTCCTATTTCCCTGGTGATTCTTACTGGTACCAGGGGAGTTGAATGTTTGCGATCTGAAGAGAAACCAGAGTATGGGAGTTGAATGTTTAAATTATCTGGAAACTTTTGCCTATTTTCCAGGTATTCAGCAGAATTCACGAGCTGGAATCCTGTATTTGGAACAAATGTAGGTAACACAACTAGTCCATTCTTTGCTTTCTGGGTCTATCTAAAGGCCTATCACATTTAAAAACAAAGTTGAGGAGCCTGGTTGTCAGATATTCTTCGATGAAATAACTTCTCATTTAAATATTAATCGCTATAAGGCAAAAACAATCACATATCTGCCACTATTGATGAAAAGCCCTCATCACTTCTACAAACAGCTTTGAATATTTTCAGCTTCTGCACCAAATCTGTTGGTTCCCTAGAGGAACAAAAGGCACAAGAGAGGCCTCAAATTTGAGGTTCATAATTACTTTCTTCACTCATTAATTATATATACTAGAATGACAAAATAAATATTAACTCACTGATCCTGAATTACAGACAGATGGAAGCATCTCAAAATAAGCATACCTCTCAGAATAAGGACTTCTCACACTGAGGCCTGGGAGGACAGTGCTGAGCCCCCACAGTTCAAGATATTGAAACCTCTTTTTTCCCTAGCGTCGCAAATCTTTGGTCCCTGAGTTCTTTGTTCTGGTATTTTCACTATGACATTAGACACTGCCAAAAAGCTGTCTCTTTGATACAGTTTATTCCAGTCATGGTGATCAAAACACTTGAGAAACTGACAATGGAGAAAAATCATATTGTTCTAAGTGACCAAATAAGGCCTCCAGCTCCTTAATGTCACTTTTCTCCAAAGGGCCTGACTCTTAATGTCTCTCTCATCTGGGGTCTGGCAAAGCCCGGTTGCTGCTGAGTAAGCTGAGGTTAGGGTTCATCACGTGTAAAGCTGGTCAAACACAAAACACTTCTGGTCTCTCTGTAATAACTCTTCTCTGAAAAGCATAGAAAAAAGCCACATGTGGGGTACTGCGGGACAGAACATGACCAAAAGAACATGTTGTCTGGGAATTTCTTCGTAAGGCCAATGTGATTCATGGCGCAGTCATACAAAGACAACGTGAGCGAGGACTGGTGAGACATTTGAGACCCACCTTTGAAGGCCATTTAGTTTAATCCCCTCAGGCTGTTGTGTGTTACAAGCATCACATAGATAAAATTTGCTTTTTAGAAACAGCAAGAGTTTGCTTAGCTGAATTTTTCCTGCATTCTATTCTGTTTTTCTGTTTCTTTTCCAACTAGCTTTGCTATAGCTTCTTCTTTTTTTTTTTTACAATGCTTTGTAAGCAGGAAAAACTTAAAAAGCTAGTAAGCAAAAGAATCTTTTAGGAAGTCCCACTGATAGGCAAGATTTTATTTCATAAATTAACTTTCTCATGGAAAAAAGTTCTTACTCTTCTGTTATTAATCTAAGAAAGTAAAATGCCGCATGTAATCGAGATTGTTCCAAATGACATGATGAGTAAGAGGGTTTTTTTGCCTATTGCGAAGTATCGTTGGCAAAGGTTATCTTACAGAATGTGAGTTGCACTGATTGACCTGCAGAGGGAGCTAACAAACGGACCACCAAAAAAAGTTAATTGGTCTAGTTTTTAAAATGGAAAAAAAAAAAAAGCTAAGAATGTAGTTTTTCATAAAGGAAAAAACCAGACTCTCGTTTTCCATGTGTAAATGTTTTCATAACATTAGCTTTTTTGTGTTCTCACCCATTGGCACATGGAGGCTGGAAACCACCTGCTTAGTGCTGACTCAGCTGCAGTGGGGATCAAAGACAGAAATCCACTCCAAACTCCAAGAGGCCAGGGACTGCCAGGCTGATGCACATTGTACTTGATGCCTCTTGGCGCAAAGAAGCTACTCAACCAATAATTGCTGGACAAATTCAAGGGGACAAAGAGTAGGGATGACATCTTGGGGACCAATAGCATATAAAAGTAGGGTTGGTGCTTCTTTGGTCCATGGTTTGGTAACAAATCACTATGAAAGGGAGTATATCTACATGTTTATAATTTGACTCCATTAATTCATTCAAAAACATGTGAGTGCGTACTGCTGCCAGACATGGCCCTAAGTGCTTGGATACAATACTCTACTGGACCAGCCTGGCAGGTAATAGTAACATAATTAGCTGTTAGTGAAGAGGGAAAGCCGATTAGAGGATATAGCACATGTGAGCACACGCATTGTTGTAAGTAGGATTGTCGGGGAAGGTCTCTCTGAGGAGGTGACATTTGAGGAGAGACCTGAATGAACTGTGGCAATGAGGAAAGCAGATATCTGGAAGATTCGTCTAGGCAGAGGAATAGCAACAACATTGGCCCAGAGGCGGAAAAGTTCCTGAAACGCTGGAAGTGTAGCAAGAAGGCAACGTGGCTAAACAAGGGGGAACACACTGGAAACTCTCCACTTTAAGAAATGGAATTGGGGCGACAGCTGAAGGCCGGATACCTCTGGCTCTGCAGGCCCTGGTAAGGATTTGGAATTTCAATCTAAGTGTCTTGGGAGGCCTTGGCAAGCTGAGAGGAAGAGAGGCATGGCTGGCTGGCTTCGTAAGGATGTGATTCTCACTGCTGCGTGAGGAGCAGAAGGAGCCTGTGGCAGCAGCCGAGACCAAATTGATGGTGACCCGGCCGATGGAGGCCACGGAGGCAGCGAGAAATGGGCAGGGAAGGAGAGTCAAGATTTGTTTTGCCCGAAGTCCGAGGATACACGGTGGGGCCCTTTCTAGACACTGGGAAGGACAGAGGGAGAGCAGGTTTGGTGAGGGGTAGAGCTGCAGTGGGGAGAAGCTGAGGACTGAGTTTTAGGTGTTAAATGTAAGATGCCTTTGACACATTCCCAGAGAGACCCCCGAGTAGGCAGTTAAACATGTAAGTGTGGTGGTCAGAGGAGAAGTCAGGGCTCTGCACATGACCTTGGAACAGATGACACAGTCCCCACCTGGGTTTTGTTCTCCACCTGCTCCACAGGCTTGAGTGCGGGCCCTTCTGGAAAGATAACACCTTGAGTCCTGAGAGGCACCTCGGAACTGGGACAGCACGTGTGCATCCTGCCTTGGATGGCAGAGGGAGCACAGCAAACCCCCCTCCTCAGCTGCCCCATCTACGATGACAGCAATACCACCCACCACTGTCCTCCAAGAGGGAAGAGCGACTACTGGGGACAGTGAGCTGAGCTGCCAGCACCCAGAGGGACTCCATGACCAGACTCCAGGGGCAGGGACCTTCCTTTGTATTTAGATGATCAGGTCCTTGAAGGCAGCCTCTGTCTTTGGACTGTCCATGAACTTGGTTCACATCCAGTCAGTCTCTGCTGCAGGCTCATGGTGTATCTCAGAGCACCGACACTTTGGTCACCAAGCAGGAGGCTCACGGTGTATCCCAGAGCACCGACACTTCGGTCACCAAGCAGGAGGCCCACGGTGTATCTCAGGGCACCGACACTTCGGTCATCGAGCAGGAGGCTCATGGTGTATCTCAGAGCACCGACACTTCGGTCACGGAGCAGGAGGCCCACGGTGTATCTCAGAGCACCGACACTTCGGTCACTGAGCAGGAGGCCCACGGTGTATCTCAGAGTACCGACACTTTGGTCACGGAGCAGGAGTTGACGGGACCTGCAGGCCTCCGTTCTTGCCCCTCTCCTGTTAGCTCTCCACTGCCTTCAGAGAAACTTTTCTAGCAGATCATGACACTCCCTTTCCTGGGCCCTCCCAATGACACCCCAGGCCTAGGGGATAAAGTCCAAGCTCTGTCGTGTGACTCACAACATTCTACGTGATAACTGGCTAGTAGGGAAAGGTAGTCCTTTGGATGACCCTTGCTGCCTTGTCCACCTGGAAATCTTTAGCTCGTTCCTCAATGCTCCAGTCCCAGATGTTCCCCCTCAGTGTAGAATTCACAGGCCCATCCTAGCAAACCTCTCTCCTGAGTCTAAATGGCACCTTACTTAATTGGTCCATTGCAGCCCTATCATACGATACGTCATTTAGAAAAAGTCCATCCTTCCCATTAGATTGTGGGCTCCTTCGGGAGAGCAGGCTAAGTGGACATCATCTCTTTCCTCCAGACCCAACATAGAGCCACCAAACAATGGAAACCTGATACACATTTGCTGATTGAGATGAATGAATGGGTTAGAGACCAGAACAAAGTCTCTCCCTCTAAGAATATATCTGGCATTTGTGAATCATCATTGAGGTGCACTACTTTCCGAGAATTATACTGAATAAAAGAAAGCCGATCGCCAAGCATGGTGGCTCACACCTGTAATCCCAGCACTGTGGGAGGCCGAGGAGGGAGAATTGCTTGAGCTTAGGAGTTCAAGACTTGCCTGAACGAGAATGAGACCTCTGACTCCTAAAAAAATGGAAAAACCTAGCGAGGCACCGCGGCGAGTGCCTGTAATCCCAGCAGCTTCCGGAGACTGAGGCAGCGGGATGCCCACAGCCCTAGTCTGAGGTTGCAGTGAGCTAGCTATGATGCCATTACATTCTGCTCAGGGCATAGGGTAGGACTCTGTCTCAACAACAACAACAAAAAAAAGAAAGCCAATTCCCCAAATCTCTATACTGTATGGTTACATTTATGCTGTGCAACATTGTTAAAACTAAACAACATAGAAAAGAACAGATGGGTGGGTTGCCAGGGGTTAAGTAGAAGGTGGGGTGGGAAGGAAATGGATGTGGCTATAGAAGGGCAATTTTTATAGGGATCTTTGTGGTGAGGGAAATATTCTATAATCTAACTTTGTCAAGGTGAGTGGCCTGGTTGTGACATTGTACTAAAGTTTGTTAAGATGTTAACACTGGTGAAAATGAGTAGTATCCTGGATGACACAACCCTGCTGGCACTGAGTGACCTTAACTTCACGAGGTTGATAACCCAACATGTTTGTTTGTAGTCAGGCAACACCACAGCGATGTCCATGATCTTGAGACACAGGATTTGCTTAAGTCATGTTCTTACCTGGGCACAAGCTTTCTTACCTGGAAAAAGCTAGCCATTCAGTCCTGATTCCTTGAAAGGCAGGGATTGCACGTTATGTGTGGTAGTAACAGGGCGGTAGGGTCAAGGTGGTGTGCGCGCCTGTTCACGTTGGGGGTTTCTCATTAGAACCCTAGAATGACCTGTGACCCACCTGAATCAGATGAGCTGCACTTTCTGGGCTGCCATAGCGAAGGTCATGTCCATTGATGGCCAACACGCGATCGTTCTCCTCCAGCTGACCATGTCGGTCTGCCACACCACCATCTAACACGTTGAAGATGAACACCCCAGGCTCGTCTACCCTTCGCACCAGTTTTATTCCAAGCTGCTCCTCAGGGCTACTTTTGTTGAGAATCACATGAAAACTGTCATCCCGGGGTCCATAGGTGTCCAGGGCCTGTCCGTGACTCCTGTTTCGGAACTTCTGCTCACGCAGCACGGTCAGCCGCAGCACCTGGCAGGGCTGGCGCAGGAGGCGCAACGCATAGTTGTGAGGGACGTTGCTGATGTCCATCCCATGGACCTGGGGAGGGAAGCAACCATGGGGTCACGTGCCACCTGCCACACCCATCCTAAAGGCCCAGGCTCACAGGACGCTATCACTTTACCCTGTGTCCAGCGTCCCCATCTTCCAATAGACCTCCAGCCCTGTTCCTGGGTGCTACCTGCACCACCTCTTCAGGCCTCCCTGAGTGGGCAATGCCTTTCTTAACATCGTTCTTGTGCAGGCTCACAAATCTACTTACAGAATCCTGAACTCCTTCCCTGTTGCCTGCCAGACTTATTTTTGAGCTGATTGGAAGAGAGGGAAGGAGGAAAAGGTAGAAAAAGAAAAAAGAAGAAAAGAATTTTTCTCATATGACTTAGTCAAATGATTACATTAAACAGCTGTTCAAACCAAGCTGAGTGGGCATTTTCTTTCTAAAAATCTCCATCAGCTGGGTGAGGTGGCTCATGCCTATAATCGCAGCACTCTGGAAGGCCAAGGCTGGTGGATCTCCTGAGCTCAGGAGTTTGAGACCAGCCTGAGCCACTGTCTCTACTGAAACAGAAAAACTAGCCGGGCATTGGGGTGGGTGCCTGTACTTCCAGCTACTTGGGAGGCTGAGGCAAGAGTTTGAAGTTGCCGTGAGCTATGATGCCATGGCACTCTACCCAGGGTGACAGAGTTTCTCTCAAAATATAACAAAAAAATCCCACAAAAGCCCCCACACCAAAAAAAATCTTCAATGACGTTTTTCTCCCTGGTCACCCACACCTGAACTTCGAGTCCTCTCTGTAGCGTGTACGCGTGTGCGTGAGTGTGCACACGCGATCTGGCCTGTGAGAGCGTGTGCCGGTTATGTGAGGACACGAGAATGTGTCAGATCTCAAGGCGGTCATCTTCAAGCTCTTTTGCTCGTGTTCTCATAACCACAAAAAATCCTTGCATAATTTCAAGCTGATGTGGAAGGAAGTTTCCAGGCTCTTTTATGAAAAGGCTGAATCACATTACAAATGCTACTTAGATGCCCGTAAGCTCAGCCTCTTGTGTGTGCCTCCCTTGTGATCTGGCTCTCTGGGCGTTCTGGTTTACTTCCTCTGGGCAGGCCCAGCCTGGGGCCTGTAGCCCCCAAGTTAGTCACAGCCCTGGAAGAAAAGCATTTCCCAGCAAGTACTGAATCCTGTGCCCCAGGAGGGAAGCCCCACGGAGGAGATATAACCTTCCAGAATTCCTGTAGTTTCATAAGATTTCTTGTATTTGCAGCCAATTGTTAAAGGAGGCCTGGAATGAGCTTCACAAGGCCTTCCTTGAGTACACAATCACCTATTCCCACCTGCATCTCCAGGGAAGGATGGAGGCTCCTCAAGGGACGACGGGGCAGAGCGCCCAAGGCGGGGCCTGGTCCCCCATCACTCCCAGAACAAGAGAAGGTGGGGCTGCCTGCTAAGCACTCCTGGCAGTTTGCCTGGAAACCCCAGCAGAAGGCCACAGGAATCCACGTGGTGTGTTATGCACCTCTCTCTGGCTGCATGGTTTTCACTGCAGCTGGAAGCCTAGACCTCAGTGTCGCTGTCCGGTACCCCTGACAGCTCCCGAGGGCTCTGCCTCGGACTCCACCTCTGAGGAAAGCGGGAGTTTCAGCATATCTAAGAAAACGGCTTTAAATTATTTCTCCTCTTATTCCAGTCAGTTTGCCAAAGAAACAGCTCATGAAGTGACAGGAGCTGGTCCCTCAGCAACCTGGAAGGGGAGGGAGAAAACTGTTATCTGAGCATCAGGCAGGAAATATATGGGCAGGGAGGGATTCCTTGTCACTTTTGGCACATGTTTCACTTCAGTCTGATAAACAGCTCTTCCTTTATCCTTTTTTCTTCTAAAAATTCCTCCTTAAAGTCCTCCCTCTCAATCACGCTTCAGAGGACAGTAACGCCCAAGGCATTCTACTCCCCCACCTGTCTCGCCTGGAATTTCTCTGGGTTGGTGGAAATAGCTTAGGAATTATTTTTATTTTCTTGGAGGGCCATTAAGCTGTGGGAAATTTGCTTCAGAAGGGCATGTCAATATGACTAGATAAAATATAAATGTTCCGTTAATCTCTCTAAAAACAATTCAAGAGAATATATGCTCCAGTTTTATACTATTTTATTTTAATGCTGCTTAAAGGAGGAGAGATAAAAGATAGAGAAAGAGGACAAGAAAGAGGCAAGGGAGAAAGAGGAGGGGGAGGAATATTCATAAGCTAGACAGGAAGACAGGCGATGAGACAGAGAAATATTTACATACAGAGAGAAAAAGGAGAGTGAAGAGCAAGAAAGAGACAAAGACGTATTTCAAATTACAAATCTCTTATGAAGAGTCATACCAACATAGTAATGAAGAAAAGTGACTATACATAGTTATTTTAATATTTCCTCTCATCCATCATCCATCCATCCATCCACTAATCCATACATCCATCTATCCATCAATCCATCCAACCATCCATCCATCCACTAATCGATCGATCGATTGATCCATCCATCCATCCATCCACCCACCAATCCATACATCCATCTATCCATCCATCCATCCATCCATCCACTAATCCATCCATCCACTCATCCATCCATTCACTAATTGATTGATGGATAGATCGATCCATCGACCAATCGATCGATCAATCAATCCATCCATCCATCTATCCAGTTATTTGCTCCAAAGGGATGTTATATCAAGCCCCTTGCCGCAGTACAGTGTCTACCTTCAGTATGATGTCTCCTGGCAGGAGCCGGCCGTCTCTGGCAACCGCACCATCACGATAAATGTGTTGGATGACGATATGGACCAGTGGGGTTTCACTGCCTCCCACGAGCCTAATGGAGAGACTTTCATTGGGATCCACTCGATGGATTCTGATGCTGGTGATTTCACCATCTGGAATCAGGTGATACAACCTTGGAAAGACTGAAATGGATAAAGACAGTATTTATTTAAGACGCCCACCCAGAGGACATTTCTAACCACTCTCTTGCCAAACTTTGGCTTTAGCCAAAGTAAACTATTCATTGTTCCTCACGCATGTTTTCAACTTTCCTGCCTCTGTGCCAGCGTAAGTATCTTTGCCTGGAATGTTTTTCATCCTGGGCCTAAGCCCAGATTTTCCTTCAAGGCCTGCATGAAATAATCCCTTCCAATTAAACTGTACCCTGATGCCTCTTTTCCCTTGCCCTGACATCCCATTTCCTATAAAGCTTTCTTGCTATTTCTCATGGTAACTCAACCTTCTCTTATTGCTATTCACGCCTATTTCTTCCATCCCCCCATTGGACTCTACGGCCCTTGGGGGCATAACTTGTGGCTGTTCTGTGGTTCTGTACACAGATCTCTGCACTCAGCACCCTTCAGGTGATGTTTATAGCATGACTGGGAATGAATAAATGAATGGTTCTTATGGAATGAGTGGCAGTTTCATCATTTGCTTATAGAAAGACAAGAACAGAAAAAAAAAAAAACAACAAAAAACCCCTGCTCTTCTCCACTTTCAGATCATTTCAAAAATGTCCTCCTAAAAGACCCTGCTTTTCAGGCTTGGAGAACTATCAGTCTTCTCTACCAGAGACTGCTGTCGTTAAAGGAGCTAAGAGACGTGATTCATGATTAAGAAGAGCTGGTGGCTTCAGGTTTGTCCCTGATCTGCCTATGTCACTGAATTCAGAGCCAAATTAAGGGGATTCAAAGATCAGATAGCTGGTGTTTTCAAACTTTCTCCAAGGACTCCGTCATAGTTGCCACCCACCTGCCACCCCACTGTCACCTCACGGAGAAGAGCTGCTCTAGCTGTTACGTAGCTTGGTAGTAACAGTCAGATCTTTATGGCACAAGTGAGGACATTTTAGCTGAGAAGTGGCGTGAAGTCACTGGCCAGGTGGCCCTGAGAGCCTGGGGCTCCTGTGTCCAGCACTCTCGTCCCTGGAAGCAGGTCTTCACAGGCAGGCAGGAGCCCACAGGGCGTGCCCTACGGTCCTGTAAACCTGCGGCGCCAGCTGGCACGGTGTCTCCAGTTTGAATAGAAGGTTTGGAGGACATGGACAAGTTATGGGAACAGGCCACACTTCCTTCAGTAGGAAAGTGGTTCCTGTGAGTTGTTTCAGGCTCAAGTGTGCAGGTGGCAGGCTCAGACACTCTGTCTCCTGTAGCTGCTGACAGCTGCCTCTGCTCTAAGCGTCTCATTTAATTATGTCATCGGGACGGATCAAACACTGCACGCCTGGTTCTGTATAATCTGTGTTTTGTAACTATTTTCAAAATCCATGACTTTAGTTTCTTTTTTCCTAATAAACTAATGAGTCCTGGACTCTCTAGAAATAATACAGAAAGGGTAGGAATTATTTCTAAGTATTGCAGGGGACAGTGAAAAAAGTAAGGCCCAGGAAGACTCCCTCATTGTCACAGCGGGTCCTCAACCTTCATTGAGATTCAGTTTACCTAAGTGATTGGCTTTGCCGTAATGCAGGGGGTAGCCGTCTTAGTCAGTTCCTGGTGCTAATAGTGCTTGGGTGATTGAGTTCAATTAACGTTTAAACTACTTGGATTGCTTTAAGTAGGCAATACACAAGCATTTGTTGGAACATGTCTGGTAAAAGAAGGGAATGGACTTAAAAAAAATCATTTTGAACAAAGAAAATTTTGGAAATAAATGCAAAAGCTGTTTTTTCTCTTCCCTCTCCCCGCTCTTTGCCAACAGATTTAGAAAAACCATGCTCCCAAAGCTATACCACTCGAGGAAGTTTGATGCTGGAATGGAGACACGGCCTTGCACTTATAAATGATGATAATTAGAACAACACCAGTGAGATTCTAGTAACTTTGAAGGGTTAATGCAATTTTTAAACTGCCAAATTTGTGTTGGTCTGGTAAGAAAAAGAAATTGCTCAACGTTTTGTCCTCATGCAAGGACTTAACAATTGTTATTATTGAGCTAAGCAATTTCAATGTGTTTTCCATTTAGTCCTCACAATGACCCTATGAAGTGTTAATAGAGATTAACAACCTCATGATTTTAGACAAGGAAAGTTTGAAGTTTACAGCAGTTAAGTAATCCTAACCTAGTCAGGGTTATGCAGTTGATAAACAGTGGGCGCAGTCTCTCTCCTGGCATAAAAGGGATGGATAAACCATGCCAGGTGGGTTCCTCAGACTAACTGTGGGCTGTTGGAGGAATGAGACCCTAAGGCCATGTTTGAAAGATCTGTTGCCTCACAGATCCTGTAAGGCCACTAGTACCAGCGTAGCAGAATGGTAACACCTTACCTCCTCTGGAGTTAGCCTCCTGTCTCTGAAGAAATCCTCTCTCTCCCACTCCAACCTCCCTGCACAAACACCACGGCTGCTATCTTTGTCTTCTGGAAACATGGCTGGGATTCCACGCTAGCTCTACCCAAGATGCAAGACCTTTCAGGTGTGTTCTCTGCCCCTACATCAAGTACTGACTCCGACACAGCATTCAAGATCCTCTCTCCTCTGGCCTTAACCTTGTCTCCCGCTATTTTCCAATGTCTTTCCAGGTCACAGACCACTCCTGAAACATGGATTACTCCACCCTCTCTGGCTGCCACATCACTCAGTCATATCTCACTCCTTACAGAACAGGGAGAGCCTGGAGATGTGAAGGTTTGGTTCCAAACCACTGCAAAAAAGTCACACAAATTTGTTTTCCCAGTGTACATAAAAGTCATTTCACAACATACTATAGTCTATTAGGTGTGCAGTACGTTATGTTTTAAAATGCATATACCATAATTCAATATACTTTATTGCTAAAAATGCGAACAATCACCTGAACTTTCAGCAAGTCATGTTTTTGCTGGTGTAGGGTCTTGCCTCAATGATGGTGGCTGCTGACTGACCAGGGTGGTGTTTGCTGAAGGCTGGGGTGGCTGTGGCAATTTTATAAAATAAGACAGTGGTGAAGTTTGCCACACCAGTTGAGTCTTCCTTCCATGAAAGCTTTCTCTGCAGCATGCAATGCTATTTTATAGTACTTTATCCACAGAACAACTTTCAAAATTGGAAATCATCCTCCCAAACCCTACTGCAGTTTTATCAACTGAGTTCACGTGATATTCTAAACCCTTTGTTGTCATTTCGACAGTGTTCAGCGTCTTTATCAGCAGAAGTTTCCATCTCAAGAAACCACTTACTTTGGACTTCATCTGTTCAAGTTTGATCATGAGGTCACAGCAGTTCAGTTCCATCTTCAGGCTCCATTTCCACCACATCTGCAGTCACTTCTTCCACGGGAGTCTTGAACCTCTCAAGGTCATTCATGAGGGTTGAAATCACCTTCCTCTAAACTCCTGTGAATGTTGGTAATTTGTGACCCCTCCCACGTTCTTCACGGCATCTAGACTGGCGAGTGCTTTCCAGAAGGTTTGCTTTGCCAAGATCCATCAGAAGAATCAGCACCTATGGCAGCTGTAGCCTTACGCAAGGTATTTCTTAAATAATGACACTTGAAAGCTGAAATCATTCCTTGACCCATGGGCTGCAGAATGGATGATGTGTTCATAGGCAGGGAAACAGTCATCTCCTGGGCCATCTCCATCAGCGCTCTGGTGACCAGGTGCATTGTCAATAAGCAGCAGTATTTTTAAAGGAATCTTTGTTTCTGAGCAGCAGATCTCAACAGTGGGCTTAAAATGTTATAAACAGATGTGCTGTCACATCCAGGGACTTTCTTCCATTTATACAGCACAGGCAGAGCAGATCTAGCAAAATTCTTAAGGGTGTTGGGATTTTCAGAATGGTAGCGAGGCCCTGCTTCAGCTCGGTCACCTGCTGCCTTAGACCCTAATGGGAGAATCCGCCTGTCCTTAGAATACAGGCATCAACTTCCCTCCAGCTATGAAAGTCCTGGATGGCGTCTTCTTCCAATATAAGGCTATTTGTCCACACTGAAAATTTGTCATTTAGTGTAGTCATGTTTGTCAGTTACCGCAACTGGATTTTCTAGATAACTTGGTGCAGCTTGCCCATCAACACTCACTCTTTACTTTTATGTTATGGACACGGTTGTTTCTTTAAACCCTATGAATAAACCTCTGTCGCTTTCAGCTTTTCTTCTGCAGCTCCTCACCTCTCTGTCTTTGCAGAATTGAAGAGAGTTGGAGCCTTGCTCTGGATTACGCTTCAGCTTAAGGGAATGTTGGCTGGTTTGATCTCCCATCCAGACCACTCACACTTTCTCTGTATTAGCAACAATGCCAACTTGCTTTCTTATCATTCATGAATTCACTGGAAGTGGCATTTTGAGTTCCTGGGAGGACTTTTCCTTTGCATTCACAACTTGCCTGTTTGGCACAAGAGGCCGAGCTTCCAGCCTGTCTCGGCTTTTGACAGCCTTCCTTACTCAGCTTAATCATTTCTAGCTCTTGATTTAAAGTGAAAGGCATGTGACTCTTCCTTTCACTTGAATACTCGGAGGTTACTGTGGAGTTATTAATTGGCCTAATTTCAACTAGGGAGACCCGAGGCGAGGGAGAGAGACAGAGGAGCCGCTGGTCAGTGAAGCACACGCAGTCACTGACTAAATTCACTATATATGTGTATACACACTGTGTGTATGTGTATAGGTGTGTATGCACATGGTGTGTATGTGCACACCGTGTACATGTATGTGTGTATATACACACCATATGTATGTGTATATGTGTGTACACACCGTGTGTATGTGCATGTGTGTATACACTGTATGTATGTGTATATGTGTACACACACTGTATGTGTATATGTGTGTGTACACACCGTGTGTACATGTATATGTGTGTATACACACTGTGTGTACGTGTATGTGTGTGTACATACTGTATGTATGTGTATATGTGTGTGTACACACTGTGTGTACATGTATATGTGTGTATACACACTGTGTGTACATGTGTATGTGTGTGTACACACCATGTGTATATGTGTATATACACACCATGTTATGGTTTTGGTTCATGGCACCCTAAGCCAATTATAATAGCAGTATCAAAGATCATTGATCACTGCAGTGGATGGAATAATGATGAAAAAGCCTGAGACATTGTGAGAATCACCAAAATGTGACACAGAAACACAAAATGAGCACATGGTGTTGGGAAAACGGTGCTGATTAACTTATTCGATGCAGGGTGGCCATGAGTCTTCAATTTGTGAAAACAAAACAAGATATGCCTGTATTTTTTTTTTTTAAGTCTTGTATGAATCCCTTGATGCCAGGAATTGGATGTTGTAATCTTTATATAAAATGACAGTGCCTAGGCCAGTGCTTTACACACAATTACCTCTTTTAAAAATGTTTACCCAGTAAATATGCACCTAAATCTTACTCAGGTTGTAAAATACTTTAAATGGAGTGGAATTACGGAGTCTTTAATACGAGGAAGAGACCGGCAGAAAGGAAGTCACGACCCTTTCGCAAACATTCAGTGACCATGAGTATGTGCCAGGTGCTGAGTTAAGCCTTGAGAAGCAAGATCAGGAAAAGTCTGTCTGCCTTCCAGGTACAGTGACAGGGAAAGGTGGTCGTCGTCAAGAAGCCGGCAATGCAAGTGCTGTGAGAACAGGGAGGGGACGGAGGGAGTCAGGGAGGGCTTCTAGGAGGAGGCAAAGCCCACAGTGGACCTGGCAGGAGGAATCTGAATGCCGGAAGTGCAGGGTGGACGAGAGCAGGGAGGTGAGAGACACAGTGTTTACTGGGCTGTAATAGGTCAGTAGAGCAGTTGCCGCAGGCAGCGTAGTGTACAGGGTGAGAGGGGATCATGCGAAGGGGTTGAAAAAGGCCACTCAGGAATGTTTTTAAGGTGTAATAAATAAAGTAGTTTGGGCTGCATAACTCAGCAACCTGAGTTAAAATCTCTGTTCTTCCATTTCCTAGCTGGGTGACTGGGCTGGTCCCCTAATTCTCCCGGACCTCAGTTTTCTCATTTGTAAAATGGGAATCATAATTCTGATCCCTTAGCACTGTTGTGGCATCTAAATGACTTAGTACACTCCCTGCACATAGGAAGAACTCAATTTTTCAAAATTATTATTATTACTACTCTAAAGTTCTAATATATATAATTCTAAAGTTCTCATATAAAATGAAAGGAGAGGAGTGGGTAGGTGGCACCTGTGGCTCAAAGGAGTGGGGCGCTGGCCCCATATGAAGAAGGTGGTGGGTTCAAACCTGGCCCCGGCCAAAAACTGCAAAAAAAAAAAAAAAGAGAGAGAGAGAGGAGTGGGGCATATTTCCTGCTCCACCAGGACTTGTGTTTTCCCCAGTGTCTCCATTCACACTGGGGAAAACACAAAGGATCTAAGGAGGATCTAAGGTTCAGGAACTTCCTTTGCATGAATTCTAGAGCCACTTTAGCAGGATCCAAAGTTCAGCAAGGTAATTTGGAACAAGGTAAGTAAATGCTCTTTTCCTCTCTTTATTTCTCTGTAAAACAGGGATAACAACAGTAGCTATTTTGTAGGGTGGTTGTGAGGAAATGCAAGCGAAACACTCGTCCTCACTCCTAATACACAGCTGGAAAAAGAGTCAATACCTACACAGCATTTACTATGTGCCAGGCACTGTTTTAAATGCTTTTCACTCATTAACTATAATTATTCATCTTGATAGGCATAACAGGCTGGGAGCGGTGGCTCACACCTGTAATGTTAGCACTCTGGGAGGCTGAGGCAGGTGGAGCCCTTGAGCTCGGGAATTCGAGACCAGTCACAGCAAGAGGGAGACCGTCTCACTAAAAATAGAACAAAATTAGTTGAGTGTAGTAGTGGGCACCTGCAGCGCCAGCTATTCCGAGGCTGAAGCAAGAGGTTGTTGAGAGCTAAGATGACACAGCACTCTACCCGGGGCAAGAGGATGAGACTGTGTCTCAAAAATAAAATAAAATAAAACAAAATGGATAGGCATAACACTGGCACAAGAGGTAAGGATTCCAGTACCTTTCCCTTCAATCAACGCAAAAAGAAAACAATATTTCTGCCTTATAGTTACTTACTATGAGATTTAGGATATAACAAAATCTTACGTCCTTGGGAAGAGAGGGGTTATAAAAGGTGGGTAGTGGTCAAGTTGCGTGGAAGCCCACGTCCAGTCCTTTGGTGGAGTTCATTTACCTTCAGGGGCAGCAGTATTTTCCGAATTTTCCCTGCTCTGGTCAGCTTGGTTGGCAACTGCACTCCCACTCTTTGTCCTTCGAAGAACACTCAAGGCTCGATTTATTTTTTTAAAAGACCTGCTTCTGATAGAAGATCGCTCAAAGGGTCGTGCTGAGAAAAAGAGAGGCAAGAGGCACAGTAGCTTTGTGTTAATAGGAATCATCTTTTAGGTACGTATCTGATCAGATACATAGAATAAAACATTAAGAGTGATTAGTGCGACGTGGTAGGATTATAGAACTTGCTTATCTATATTTTCTATACAATGCAACACATATATCTTACTGGAAAAGTCTGCTTTCCTTATTTTCTGGTCTGGACTGAATGGAATATCACTTTTCTTGAGCAGTAATGGCTGAGAAGTCCCTGACACTGCAGGAGTGATGAATCATTAGGTCTGGTTTCAACCCCTGTCACCAAGTCGGATTACACACAATTTTAATGATCTGAGGTACTTTGGTTTCATTTTACTTTGGAGAATTGGACACTGGGTTGCTGCCAAAACTACCAGAACGATTTCCCCTTTAAAAAACATTTCTAGAACTTTCCACAGTAAGAATTCTATAGGGGAATTCCCGGGCAACAATCCATTCGACTCACCCCGAGTTCGGCTGCTCCGGCCAGAGTCTGCCGGGCTGTGTGCTGGCTGGCTGTCCTCCGCCACGGACACGTAGGCAGGGTTGTCCAGGCCAGGCTCGTCCGACATTAAGGAGATGGTGGCAGCTGCAGAAATCTCCTGGGACAGCGCCGTGGCCGTGAGGCTCGCCCAGCCCTCTGCACAGCCATCTTGGTAGCGTCTTTTCCTGTCTTCGGTGAGGCCGTAGTGGGAGGCCCCCTTACAGCTGTCACAGAACCAGCACAGAGGTTAGAAAAGCCTCGGGCTTTGCTGCTGTGTCCAGCCCGTCACTTACACGTGTTAGACTTTATTCGTTTATTAGTTAGAACTTGCTTTGCTTGTCCCTACCTGCCCTCCCCTTTCACTCAACAAGCACTTGCCAGTGAATGAACGATTTGAGAAAACAATGTCTTAAAAGATGCCTATTGTGTTCTCTTGAAGCAATCTCTCTGCTGGAATTTGCCAGAATGCAATTTATGAAAGTTGTCATGGTGTCTACATGACTAGGGCTTGAGGAGGCTGGCTGTCTTCAACTGTTTGGCAATTCTTTCTTGCTGGGTCTATTTCGATAGTGAAAAGCCCTTAGTCGTACGCAGTGAAAATAAGCAGTGAAAATAAGTCTGAGCCTCCTCCTAGATTCCATATTTAATTGTCCACGGAAACAGAATCACTCTTGCCACAAAGCCACAGAGGTTTACTGAGCATCGTTACTCCCCAGAGACCAGCTTGGTGGCTTCCATTCTCTACCTCCGGGCGGGTATGAAAGGGCCTCCCTTGTTCCTCGGAGGCCAGCACCAGGGCCTCAGGGCTCTTGTGCCCTGAAAAATGTCATTCATGTCTTTCAGCTATGGGAGAGTAAAACATCTTTTATGGTTTTTAACAAAACATTTTGTCTCTATCCATTCATTGTCCATATTGCAAAAGAAAACAAGAACCAAAGTCTATGTGAAAGGCAAGTTGGCAGTGCAGTAGAGAGAGGTGGAAAAAGAATGCACTCAAAGCTCAGGAAGCCAGGGTTTGAGCTGGTCTAGAGTCTGTATTTGGCCATGAACATGCTTCCACTGCCACTGAGAAGCTGTCCAGATCCTAGGCTAGGTTTTGGTCAGGAAATGGTGCTGATAATGTAATTACCACAGTAAGGGTAGCTACAGGTAGCCATGCCAGCTTCCAAAGCTGTTGTGAGGCAGAAATCTTGCCAATGAGTCTCTGTAAAAAGTGGCTATTTGCTTATAATGAATGTGCTACTTATAAATTATTCTTGTAAAACTCTATATTATTGAGCTATTTAAATAACCCATTGAGGGCCTATCTGAGTGATGCCTCATATTCTCAAGAATGGAATAGAATACCATCTAGTCTACAGTTAATACGCACACGGGATCCACAGAACTGGCAGGGTGCAAGGTCCGATTGTCTGGATCTGAATCCCTGTTCTGAGATTTAGACAGTGGGGGAACCTGGAGAAATTGATATCAGTTTGGCTAAACTTCCCAACCTGCACGTATCTTTCGGATTACTGTGAGGTTTGACCGACATTAATTCTCATCTGGGGTTTAGTCTTTTGCCAGAGTTACAGTCCATTCTCATGCTATTGCAGCTATTTTCATCATCATCCGTGCTATTAACAAGATGTTCATTTTCATACTTTGATGTGTCTGAGGTCAGAATGCACCTGTGATTGATGGGCTGGTACAGTTTCTGTTGCCAAGCGGCAGTTAGGATACAGAAGCCCCTGACTGTCCATGGCCAAGGCAGTGGCAGGTGCCCTTCTTGACACTTCCACGCAGTTGCATATACACCCTTGAGTCTAACCACCATTTATAAATGTCTTAGAAAAGATTACATAATCATCCAATACCATTAAATAAAATGAAAAGTTATGGCATGCATATAAAACCCTCAAAAACAGAGCAGCAGAGCATAAATTTGATATCAATGAAGCAAATATTCAATGTCAGCACAGAATCCCAATTCCATATTTTCTTGCAAAGAGACAAGAAGATGTTTTATTGTCTTGGAAAGAAAGACACCCCAAGGGAGCTGAAAAGTGTTGTTATATTTTGTTACTGAGAACATTCGAGAGGATTGCCTATTTCATGCCAAGCAACACAACCAAGAGCAGGGGACATTGCCAAATTCATCTGAGTGGATTTCAAAGCCACAAAGGGTCTGGGTGATTAATCTGCGCATCATTGGTGTGTCTTAAAGGTGTTTTGAGATTGTTTACCTGGCGACACATTTTGAAATGCTCTTTTCTTGGTGCCATGTCAAATACGGAGTTTCTTGTAATCAGCACCATCTTAGACTCGATGAAATGTGGTTTTAATATTAGGAAACAGGCCTCCAACTTGTCCTGCCAATGCTTGTCCTCACTGGAAGAGTTCGAGCTCCCTGCTTGAATGGGTGAGGTTTTACTGTACTGATTAGCTATGTTAGCTTGGAATTGTTCTACTCAAAAATAGTAAATACATGGGAAACTAAAAAATTGGAAGAAATACTGTGTGATGGAAAAAATAAAAGTCAGTATGCATTTGAGCAGCTCCAAAGTCATAAATCTGTGCATGGAACACTTCCACGCAGGCGGGCAGTGTCTGGTGAGCAAAGGCTGGGAAGGAAGTTCCTACACTGTTTAGTGGGTCTGGAAACAGTGTGTTTCCAGCAGGAAAGGGGCAAGAGGGACGAGTGCCCTAGACCATGTGCCTTGCCAGAGCTGGAAATTAATATTCCAGTTGCGCAAACGGCAGGCAAAGGCGAAAGCTGGGTTTCCTGGGGGGACACAGCATCTCCCAGTGAAAGAAAGTGGCATCTTTTTCTGCTGACTCATCTGTGAAGAGGGTTAAGATATGTTTAAAATATCTGAATCCCAAGACCATACATCACTGAGAAACCGTTGTTGTCATTAGAACCTCAAGAATTTGAAGCAACACATCTTTGAGTCCAGGAAAGAAAATTCTCATAAAATGTGTAAGTAGCTGCCCCTTTGGTCTCGGGTCCCAGCTTCCTTGCAACAGCTGGGGAAGGTGCAGAATCTAGATTTAAGCGTTGAGACTCAGAAGCTTCGTGTAAAAAAGGTACAGCTAAAGCAACTCGCGCCCCTGTAACGCTGGCTTTTTCCAGCCTCTGGGCTTAGCCTGAAGCCGAGGCACTTGGAGCCCAGCTTGTACTTACAATCCCCTCTCTCCTAGTGACTGACAGTGGGGCCCCTGGACACACAAGCACGAGGGGGAAGGAGAGGGAAGTGTTGATTAGCACTGGCCAGAACGGCAACACACGGGTCAGGTTGTGCTCCAAGCAGGCAGGATTTATGCTCTCCTTCTACCTGAGCAGGAGGCACTCTCAGTGGTGATGGGCAATGGCCATGAACTTAAAGGATGAACGTGAAGAACACAGAAAAGCAGTTTTCACCTGAACCATGAACTTTGCATGTGCCGTCTATTCAACCAGCAACTCTGCAAATCCATTTTCTTGGTAATAATGAAGCTCCTTTATCAAACTGAGCAGAGACAAATCAGTCTTCACCTAAGAATGCTGACAGTTATTGTGCTGGAATTTTTGTCTCTTTTTTTTTTGCGGGGGTAGGGGGAATAGAAGAGGAAATGAACCCTGCTGCAAATCTCCTGAGTCTGTGAGTTCACTGCTAAGGGGAGCTGAGGATAAGACGCAGGACGAAGCCCAGACACAGTTCACAGAGGTGCTAACGGGGTGTCCCGCACAGCGCCCAGCCAGCCGATCTACAGGGCAGAGGACTCCTTTCTGACAATGAACTTATCCATGTATAAGAGAAGAATAAGAAATGACCACTGTACCCTCATCATTGTTGTCTGGCAGGCTGCAGAGCCCCCTTTGACCTGGCTTCCCTCCCGCAACTTCTCTGTCCTTCCCTTCTGCCTCAGGTGAACATGGCCCCGGGCTCCTGACACTTTAGTCCACTGACTGCCCAGTCAGATCTGGCTTCAATCTCCAGTCGGGCAAGGGACTGGAGAGGCCAGGCCACAGGGTCTGTGCCAGCAGTGCTGCCTATCTCAAGGACACAAGGACACAAGGACACAGCCATGCTCCAGGGCCTCCCTGAGTGCTGTGAAGGCCGGCCCAATGTTGTCCGAGGGAGCAGGAAGCCAAAATCCAGCTTCTAATGTGAGATCTCTTGAGTTTTAAATGTTGGCAATCGATTCAAAATTTTTAAAACCTCTGTGTGGTCTAACCCAAACACATCTGCAGGCCAGATCCGTCTCCGGGGATGGCACATCCCACCCTCCGGTAATGAAGATACTGCCGAGGCGGGGAGGGGGCCCAGCTTACCCTTTCCACCCTCCAGGGAGCAGCAAGGGGAGTGTCCGCACAGAGGGTAGCAAGCCTCTTCTAGGGGCTTCTAATTATCTGCCTCACGTCCACATCCAGTGGGAGAATGAGACCAAATTCTGGACTGTTCTTTTCCTCCTGAGAGGCAGCAGCTTGCCCAAAGGCATTATTATTTAATGGCAGAGGAAGACATTCAGCGCTAATAGCTGTATTCTTTCTTCCAGGCAAGAGACTCATGATGAGGGAACCCAGAGGGAAGTGAGGTTCCCTCCCAACAGCAAGGCCCCCGGGCCGCAGCTGCTCCATTGAGCAGGTGACTGATTCTGGAGCTCTGCTCAGAGCGGGGTCCCGGGGCCGGGCTGGGAGACTGCTGCGGGAAAGGACACGATGGCTGTGAGATAGCAACAGGCCCTCCCTGTGTCCTCAGGGAAGGCAACTGGGACACAGGCCATTGGGAGTGTCAGGAGCTCACAGTGCACTGGCTCTGTCAGGGCTGAGGGTGGGCCTTGGTCTCTCATGCTCAGTCCTCAACTCCATGTCCAAGGCTGCCCCCCACTCTGGCTCTCCTGACACCCCCACACCCTGACACACTCCCCTGCCCCTGGTCTAGCCCTCCACCCTCACCCACGACCTGCTAATCACATCAGGACTATTTCTTTCTACTCAAACACTTCCCATGGAAATGTTTCCCACTGCTCACGGGATGGAGTGCCATTGCACTGACCAATGTCATCGATCATGGCCTCACCTACAGAGTGTGGCAACCCAGAAAGGGGCCTGGCAGAGGACTCCTTATACGAACGTGTGTCGACCTCCCCCAGCACACTGTGTGTCACGCCTCACGTGCGTGTCCCCATTTACCTGCCAGATGTTCCCTTATATTGTCACACCACCTCACTCTGCCAATGAAGATTTGGAAGCTAGAAGCGAGAAAAGCCTTGTCCAAGTTCACAGAATGCAGCTAGGATCTGAATCCAGGTGGTGGGTTCCATGCTTTCTCCCCTCACAGGGCCTGACCTCCAGCCCAGAGGTGCCCGGGAATCCTGCCTCACACGTCGAGCTGCCCAAGCCACGTCTGCACGTGGGGGTCTAATATGCAGCAAACGTACAGCTTTACCCTCCCACCAGTCAGCTCTCCCCACATCTGTTCCATCAAATAGCACCTCACATCCTTCCTGCTGTTCAGGCCCAACCTCATATCTATTCTTCATTCCTTGTTTTCTCTGGACACCCCGGATATGATCCAGCATGACATATTCAGGATCCAGCTACTTCTCGTCCCTTCCCCGGCTGCCACCTGGTCTGGGCCATCACCACCAGCAGGGCCTGGTCCTCGAAGCCTGGTCCCAGGAGGGGTCCCTGCTTCCACCCTGGCTCCTTCCCCATCTGTTCTCAACAGAGCAGCCACAGTGACCCTTTGATTATTTTTTTTTAATTTTTTATTGTTTGGAATTTATTGAGGATACAAAGAATTAGGTTACACTGATGGCATCTGTTAGATGAAGTTCTTGTAATTGTGTCCCACCCCCCTCATGGTGACCCTTTGAGAATGGCTCTCCACCTTAACAATGCAGAAGGCCCTGGTGATGGTCTGCAAGGCCCAGCATTTCTTGCCTGTTGTTACTTCTGATCTCACATCTCTGTCCCCATGGCCACAGTGCATCCTCACACTTGCCCAGCACATGCCTGCTGCAAGGTCCCTACCTGGAACACACCTTGCCCAGACTCCTACCTGGTTCATTCTTCTGCATCTCCTTCAGACCTCTGGCTCAAGTCCACCTTTCCCAGCTCTGTTTAAACAGTACTTTCTTTTCTGGAATATCCGATCATTGCTTATTTTTCCTCTACAGAATGCCAGCTCCAAAGGGAGGACCTTGAGCTTTGCTCTGTTAACTATTATATCTCCAGTGCCTAAAAGAACAACTGGTGCATAGAAGGAATTTTTGAATCAAGAGTGACTTTCACTAGTGAAATAACTAACTCAAGTTGCCAGACCATGAAATGAATGATCTAAATTGGCTGCCTACTCTAATCAGATGACTCAGACAGATGGTCTGTGTTTCTACCCACCTTGGACTATACATGAACACACATGAACACACATACCAACTTGGCACTTGGTCTTGTCAAGCTAAGAGCCTGGACCCCAAACAGGGCACAGGAACTAGTTCTTTAATGAGTGCTGGGATATTGACCCTAACAAAGAAATACTTAATGAACAATTAGGCCAAATATTTTAATGTAAAAAACAAATTGAGGAGACTTTACTAAGATGGCGGCTGAGTAACAGCTTCCTTGCAACTGGGCACGGTGAGACTGGGGAGAGAAGATTTCAGGCATCTCTGGCTGGCAGGATCTGCCCAGAAACATCCCTTTGGGGGTGCAAAGAGACAGCGTGAGACTTCTGGACCCTGAGGAAGGCAAAAGCAGTGGAGATCTGGCAAGTGCTTGCGTGTGTTCGGTCTAATTCTGCTGGCAGCTGTGGCTGCAGCAGCAGTGAGATTGCAAACTGGGAAGGCCTTACCTGTGAGCTGTTCAGGTTTCTTTTGGAAAGAAACCTGGCAAGCTCCACCCTCAGGGTTGCAGAACAAGCATCGGGCGGGAGCGAATAATCTAGTGACTGAGCAGCCTAAAGGCGGGGACTGAGACGCCTTGCAGCCTTAGCCCTCAGGGGCATAGGGTGAGACCGGTTTTGGCACACTGGATAAGTGGAGAGCCACTTAAGGAGTGATCCCAGTGACAAGCGCTTTCCTGGGAAAGCTTCTGCTTACCCCAAGTTAGCAATTTAAAGTGCCTTCTAAGCAGGCTGAGGAGGATTTAGGCTCTCTACCCTGCGGGGTTTGAGAAATC
>CAUYRH010010895.1:0-25630 GCA_963574655.1 Perodicticus potto | reverse complement strand
TGATCAGAGAAATGCAAATCAAAACTACTTTGAGATATCATCTAACTCCAGTAAGATTAGCCCACATAACAAAATCCCAAAACCAGAGATGTTGGCGTGTATGTGGAGAAAGGGGAACACTTCTACACTGTTGGTGGGAATGCAAACTAATACATTCCTTTTGGAAAGATATTTGATACCACACTCTTGATTACTTTAGGTTTGTAATAAGGTCGTGACCCTCATGTTTATTCTTCTTTGTAAAAATGATTTTAGCTATTCTAGTTCCTTTACATTTCCATATACATTTTAGTATAATCTTATATATAAATGTAAAATCTAGATGTTGATAGAAAATATGCAAAAACATATATCAATTTGGGGAGAACTGAAATTTTTATACCATCACTCTCATGAACCCAGAGCATCTGATTTCTGTCATCAGAGTTTTATAGTTTTCCACCTATGAATCATATGCATATTTTGTTAGATTTATATGTAAGCATTTCATTTTATTTTAGTTCTGTTTATAATTTATTTTTTAATTTCAACATGTAATCGTTAATTTCTGGTATATAGGAGAGCGACTGATTTTTCTCTAATAATTTTGTATTGTGTTACCTGCTGTAGTCATGTGCCACCTAAATATAATCACTATTAGTTTCAAGAGAAGTTTTTGTTTTTGTTTTCTGATTCTTTGGGATTTCTAGATGCCATTTGGAATGAAGGCAATTTTATATCTTGCTTTCCAGTGTGCATAATTTGTGTTTTCTTTTCAAGTCTTAATGCAATATCTAGGAATTTAGTATAATGCTAAATAGGAATGATGAAAGGGAACACCTTACTTGTTTCAGACTTTAGGGGAAAACGTCCATTTTTAACCATTAAGTCCGATGTTAGTTACAGATTTCCTATAAGTGTTCTTTAACAAGTTGAAAAACTGATACAGATTGTATTTGTAGTTGTCTATGAATGGATCAATGTTTTTATCTTTGGCCTGTTCATGTGATGAATTGCATTACATGATTTTTAAATATTGAAACAACTTCACATATTTGAAATTAATCCCGCATGGTTTTGGTGTATAATACCTTTTACACGTCAGTGAATTCAATTTGCTGTTATTTTGTTAAGGATTTTTCATCTGTATTCATGAGAGATATTGGTCTGCACTTATTTCTTATAATGTTTTTGCTTTGTTTTCAAATGTCTTGGTCTTCAGCTGGGTAATGCTGGCCACATAGGATGAGTTAGGAAATACTTGCTTTGTTTCTACTTTCTTCAAGACACTAGAAAGAATTACCATCATTTTTCCTTAAACGTTTGGTAAAATTTAACAGTGAAATCATCTTGGCCTGATGACTTCTTTTTTAAGGTTATTAATTAATCATTCATATTATTTAATATAGGCCTTCTCAGAGTAGTTATTTGTATGTGTTTGAGTTGGGAGATTAATTGATGACAAAATTGGATAAAATAGAATAAACATACACTATGTTTGTTCTTTAAAAACAATTGTCTTATGTGTTCATTGTTTCTTGTTCCCTACTCCTTCCATGACTTTCTGCCTTGTCTGATTATAATTGGGCATATATATAGAAAGATTGCATTTCTTTTAAGAAAGTGTTCATTGGTTGCTAGAGAGTTTCCAACATATATTTTTAACTAGCTAAAATGCATGTTCAAATAATACATTGGTGCTTCATGCATAATGTAGGTGAACAAGTAGCCCCTATTCCTCTCTCCTGACGATGTTGTTGACATTCATTTCACTTAAGCACATGATGTAATCACCCAATACATACATCGTACTATTATTATTGTTTTTTAGTATTATTACTTTGAATAGTCTTCTTTTAGATTAAAAATAGGAAACACAAAATATTTTATTTTACCTTCATTTATCCTTTCTCTGGCCCTTTTCCTTTCTTTTTGTAGATCTCAGTTTTTGACTTAGATCCTTTCCCGAAGCACTTCTTTTTACATTTCCTTTCAGGGAAGTTCTGATGCTGATGGATGCTTCATAGGGGTGTGTGTGAGGGTGTGTGTGTGTGTGTGTGTTCACACTTGGCAGTTAATGACTTTATTTCCCCTTTATTTATAATTTGGCAGTGGTTTTTGTTTGTTGTATTTGTTGGGTATTCATGCTGTTTGTTTTCTGATCATCCTGGCTCTGTGGTTTATTGTCTCTATCAGCATTTAAAAGTTCTTGGCAGTTATTCCTTCAAATATTTTTTCTGCTTGATTCATTCTCCTTCCCTGGTATTTCAACTTTGTGTATGTTATATATTTTGAAATTCCCCCATATTCTTTGAGAAGTTTCTCTTGAACTATCTTCAGGGTCACCAATTCTTGTCTTTAGAGGATCCTGTCTATTAGTGAACTCAAAGGCATTTTTTACTTCTATCATTTTGATTCTTTCTTAGAATTTCCATATTTCTGCTTGTATTACTTACATGTTTTTGCATATTTTCTAATTTTTCCATTAGAACTGTTAGTAATCATAGTTAAATTCCCTGTATAAAAATATAAAAATTTCTATCATTCATAATTCTGTTGTGGGCATTATCTCCTCATATTGTTGCTTTGTTGTAATTTTTTAACTTTTTTTTTTACTGTTTGGCGTGCTTTATAATTTTTTGTTGTTGCGAGTCAGACATGTTGTACAGGGTACTGAAACTGAAGTAAATAGGAGTTCAGTGTGAAGACATTAATCTAGCTAGGAGTTGGGATACATTTAATGTTTCATGTAGCTCTGGTTTCCAAAACTTCAAATTCTTCTGACTTTTGTTTTTACCTACATCGTTGACTTTGAAATTTCCTATGAACCTCATTTCAGAGAGAGTCTGCACTCTGCAGCTCTTTTGGCTGTAATCCACTACCAACAGTGAAGCCCTGTTAATGTGGAGGTAAATACATGTATGGATGAGGAAAGGGAAGCATTCTCTTAATTTTATGATTAAAACTTAGTCTTTCAGTGGGTCTGTCTCGAGACTGTAATCATCACCAGTATTTCTCCAGTGCTACAGTTGCCCTCACCTTTCTCCAAGCCCCTGCCCCTCATCCCCTGAAACAGAAAGGTCTATACCCAGCATGGGAAGAATGCCCTTTCCCCAATCTGGGAGAAGCCGCCGGTAAAGGCTTTTTCCTGACGAGGTCTTTGTTACAGAGAATACTCTGGATATTTTTAAAAACAATTTCTTTTCTCTTTTCCCTGCCAGAGCCAAAAGGGTGTACTTCTCACCTTCACCATGAGAATCTAGTAGGGTTCAGGGATGCAAATATCACAGATGTATGGGTACTGTAAGACTGTAGCCCCTACAGTTTCTCATTCTCACTGGTTCACACTCAGCACCCAACAATTAATCAAAACTATAATTCACGTTTTCCTGCCAGTATTTGACTCTAGTGCTGTCTATCTCGAGTAAATGGGTGTTGGCTATGACTCTGGATTCACCTGTCTCTCCAGATTTTGGTTTGCTCTGTAATCTCAGTTGTCTAGGTTAAGAAAACTCATTACTTTCTTTTTTCATGCTGTTTTCTTGTAGTAAAGATAAGAAGGACAACTTCCAAGCTCTTTATGTGTCCAGAGCTAAAACTAGAAGTCTTTTATTTTACATCAGCAATCGAACAGTACCACAAGGCAAGGTTTAAAAACTTAAAGCTAGTACGAGCTGAGCTCTTAACAAAGAGAGGAAGATTAGAGAGTAAAAGTTAGATGGAGAATTTTCTCTTGAGAGAAACTGTTATCATCCACCAAGAGAAAAATCCAAGTGGTATCACACTTTAAGGAAGTTAGGAAAATAAAAACTCCAATGTCACTCATTTATTCTAACTGAGGCACTAATGTTTGTTTCCCTGGGACATGTTACTGGCTGATAACAGGCTAGAGAAGGGCACCTTCCTTTGGAATCTAATGGAAGATGCTGAGTACAGCTACCTGGTTATTACTAACCCTCGTTGGTAACAATACTAACAATGAGTTACGGTGAGAGGAAGATGATGGGAGCAGCACCGGGAGGAAACATCTGGCTCCTGTGGAGAAATTTCCAAAACAGAAGAATCTCTGCTCTGAAGACCATCCCATTCATATCTAGTAAAATTTCATAGATTTGAAAAAGCAAAGAGATTATAAACTTGATCAGAAAATGCAGAGTTGGCAGAAAACGTAAATAAATACACTAAACCCTGGAGGGGGGAAAATGCCCAAGTTCTTCCACTTTTAGGGCATCCTCCTCTAGGTCACAAGCTCTCGCATAATCTCTCCCGCTGTACCCTGGATCCATTCTCTGTGTCTTAGTTTAGGTAACAGTGTTTTTAAATAAACACACAAAATTATAAAATTTCTTATAAAATTATAATATTATCTTATAAAAAATTAATCTCTTCTTTTTCTGAATCTCCAGAGCACATTTGAATTCCCCTGCAGTTCTAATATCACGTACATTCTACCAGACATTATTAAATTTTATATAGATTTTCTTCATCAATATGTATTTTGAAAGTCACTTATTAAAGTCAACGTATGGAAAAAATGAAACTACATCGTACATTAATAGGAATTAGTGAAAACTGGTGTGATTTGTGGTAGAAGACAAAGTTCCACTGAGTGAATGAATGAATGAATGAATGAATAAATAAATAAATAAATAATGGCCAATCCACAAAGGCCAGGGCAGATGTACTAAATTGAGCTTGGAATTTTTCTGGGACCCTCTTGAAGTGATTCTGAAATAGTATATCTGCCTAACTATATGTCTAACTTGACCTGTTAAGGAGTAAGTGAGAGTAGGTACTATTTTACTCTCATTCTCAAACTCATCAAAATACACTAGAAACTGATCAATTAGCATAGACTAATTTGTTTCCATCTGAAAACAAAACCCAGGCTTGGAAGGCCAACTATGTAATAGGTCGCCCATGGTAATGAAACCAGATGGCAGCACAGATTATTTGGATTCCTGGATTAGCACTCTTCCTTACAATAGGGTGCAATTTCCCCTTTCTGTTTACATTTCTGTTCATGTTTGTGTGCATGGTCACCAACTAGTAAAATTTCACAGTCAAGGCTTAATGCCTCCTTTCTCCTTTCTTGTGCATAGTAGTGTATTTTCTTTGCCAAATGAGCCACAAATGCTTAATAAAATTTAGGGAAATCATCTTAGTGGAGGGAGGGAGCCAAGCATGAGTTCTTTCTCTTTGTGCTCAATGATAAATCTGGACACATTTCATTTAAGGTACAATTTCATGAAAGAGGAGAACTTGTAAATTAATATCCCTGAATTATACTAATTTAAAAATATATGCATGAGAGGAAAATGTTTCTTGATAATCCACAGCAGAGGAAGAATAAGTTTGGAGCTACAAATTTATATCTAAGACTTGTATTTAGAAATACATTGTGCCTCAAACTTTTGTGGTTTGGTTCTCTTGAGTATAATTTTAATATTTCAGATCTGAAGTTTTTCAATTTAGTCTGTTCAATGTGCCTTTAGTATCTTAGTAATTTTTTCATAGTGCTGCTAGGCCAAAAGAAACCTGTCCTATTTACTCAGTACTTAGGTTCAAATAAATTATTTAGGTCCTAACAAATCAGCAGTTATTTGGAGGAAAAAAAGGTATAATAGAAGAAATTAAACACAATTAAATAAATATCATTACTTACTAAGATTATTTATGTACCCGCTTGTCACTGCACAACTTTTCAAACCTCATAATCAGATTGGCTACAGCCGCTCTCATTTCCTGTTTCTTGTCAATGTCTATGCCGCACTTGCTTATTACCACAGCAACCAACACAACCTCTGCTTTGAAAAGAGGTGATACTATCACAGGGTGTGTAGTTCTGACTTTGAGTGTGGGTTATTTAGAGCCAGTAGTTTACTCAGGGTCATCAAATATCTAGTATCACTTTTCTTTTTGTGAAAATTTAAGGTATCCCTTAGCACATGTGTGAGTTCATCACAGAGTGCTGGAAACTTTGTCACACATTTTGGGAAGCATAGCCTTAGATTATTACAAAGTTTCCTATAGAAACAGAACCAATTATTTTTTAGCTTTCTTAGAAGTTAGGAGGAATTCTAACTTAATAAATCCATTACTGTGACATTCATGTGTAAGTTTCCAATATGAAAAACAACCTTGATGACCAGCTGATAGAGTGGAGATCTTTAGGACAGAACTATGGAGAAATGTTTTCTGTTTTCTGTTGTTGGTAACTCACTGGAGTATTTAGAGAAAGTCATTCATACTCCTATACTCAAGCTTTGTGTTCCAATGATAAGAGAGAGAAAATTATTTTTGCTTACCAGCAGATAAAACTCATTTCTTAAAGTTAAATGAAAGAACTTATAAGAATGTACATTGACATGAAAGATAAGATATAAGATGTTATTGTGCTCAATAATTTTAAATAGATATAACTGAAACATTTAAATAAATAAATGATCCATTTAAGTTAAAGATGCAGGTTTCCATTGAAATTTCCTCATCCTGACTCTCTATATTGCATATGCTAGAAGAGAAAGTCTTGTGTATCATAACGTAAACCTTCCTGCTACTCCTACCATTGCCAATTACTCTGTAGAATTAAAAAAAAAAAGTAATTGACTTAAAATTTTAAAATTAAATTATATTTTATACATACATGCATAGTCATTATAAAGTTTAAATGATAACTGTTGTTAACAATATACTATATAGTTCCAGATATTTAATGCATATGTAATTTTGTATGTGTATTTAGAAATACAGTATATAGTCATTGGCATATTTTATATAAAATATAAATATAATATTATATTAAAGTACTGAACTTAATTGGTCAAAATTGACTCATTTTCATAAATTATTTTATATTAGTAGGTTTAAACTTACATGACTCTTTTTGTGTGTTGTTCTGAATGGCTTCCATTTGTCTCTCCAGATGCTCTTCCCCACCCTGCTCTGTGTCCTGGGAAACTGAGCTGAACGGACAGTGTGGAAGAGCTCTCAATCTCCATCACCTGCCTTGCCCTCTGGCTTCTGGTTGCATCTGTCAGTTTAGTGAGAGCCATTGGCAGCACATACAGAAAGGAGGACAAAAACAAAGTAAAGGCATTTATTCCCCGTTTTCTTCCTAATTCTTTCTTACTTGTTTGCCATCTTTCCCTGCCAAAGGTCACACTTCCTATCAGGCGGGTTTCCACATACAGCTGTCACAAGTTTCTGATTAGGCCAAGGGATACAGGGAGTTCGCCACTGTTAACTAACCTCAGGGTGCTGTCCTGTCCTTGTTGCCTTTCCTAAACTCTTATCTATTCGTTGTAGACAGTGCTTTCGGTAAAACAGGTTCAGGTACCCAATTTGAATGTACCACTTATTTTCATGTAAATCTTTGACTAAAACATGGGAATTACTACACTTAAACTTGACATATACACTTATTGTTGCTTCAGAGTTTGATATTTTATAAACTGTGACAACAAACATCCTTAAGCTTCCTTCTCTATATATACTGAGTATTATCTTATGACCAATATAACTTTATAATTGATGCCTAGAAGAATAATTATGGAGTCCAAAGGAAGCTTCAGTTCAAATATCAATAGATATTGCTGAAAGTCCTTCTGGAAAAGAGGGATCAATTTATTCTCTCTCCAAACGTAAATGAGAGCACATGTTTTCCCCCCTCCTTACCATCAGTAAACTTTGCAAACCTTTCTTAAAATATTGTATAAAATGTTGTATTTTTTATTGTTTTAATTTCTATTTCACTGATTACTAATGAGAACAAACTTTTTAAAATGTGCTTATTACCCATCTATATTTTCTCTCTAAATTGTTCCTTCAAATCCTACACTTGAGCTGATTGTAGACACACCTGACCAAGCCCAGTTCTGATACACAGCTCTGACCCAAATCAACAGAATCTCTCAGTTGACATGTAGACTCATAAGGAAAACAAATCATCGCTACTATAAACCCTAAGATTTGAGTGGTTTGTTAAGCAAGAATAAGAAACTGATTAAATCACCTGAGTCACTTCTTAAGACATTTCTTTACTTTCTTGCTCTTATTGCCCTGGAGAACGCTGCTTCTCCTGGGAGATTCTCAAGAGGCTGTTTCAGTTTTCTTAATCCTGTTAGTACTGTATCTGGAGAGGGAACAGATACCATCCTTGACATGTCCAGTGCATTGTCTTCTGCTGGGGTCCTGCCCCAGGGCTAGGGTCCATTAAGAGCTGTGGATCTGGTGACCAACTGAAGAAAAATAGTTAGAGATAATGAGAAATAAAGAGACAAGACACACAGAACAGAATTTTCAAAGGTGGGAACTCAGGGGACCACAGCCCTTCTGTGGGGTTCCAGCGAGTGACTCTGACTGTCAGTTCAACTCAGCTTTTATTGAAGGCTCATTAGCCCAGAGGGTAAGCTGAGAAAGGGAACAAAGATGCCAGCAGTTTCTCTGAGTGAACGTATCCACTCCTACTGTTTCTATAATCAAGGTTCTCAGCAGTCTGGAGGAATCTAGAACCTGAGCCTTGTGTGGGGGCAGCCTCCTGTCTGTGGTCACACACACAGATTCTTGGGGGGTTGTTAATCCCAGTAGTTCACTGTGGAGTAAAATGCCACTGGTGTTGATCTCCTCTGAAGAATTGGTGGGAGAGAGAAATTTTTCTCTCATCTCCACCACAGAGGGTCTTCCTCTGCAATAAGGGATATAAGCCCTCCTACTTATATTTCAGGGCTTGAGCTGTTCCCTTGGTCTCTGCCCCAGCCAAATACAAATCTCCACAATGGGTATTTGCTTTGGCTATTTACTGGGCAGGAAATGGCCTAGTTAATGTATCTTGCCAGGCCTCGCCACAAGCATCTTCTGTGGTCGTTATTTTCTTCAGAGAGTTCACAGACCCAGCGGGAATGTTTGTAAGCTGTATCCCGCCTATAGAGCAGGCTCCCAGAAAAAGCAGGAAACTTGCTCAGATAAGAAATATAGCAGTGGCTGGTTTAAGGGTGAACTAGCTGACTTTTCTTTGTTCTGCCTCACTCAGCTTACTTTTTAATGTTTCCCCTTTTCTGTGATATTTTCCCTTGCCAAGATTGGGGTCTTCAGTCCCCATTTTGCCTATAATCTTCCCTTTTCTTTCAAAACACCCAGTTTTAATGATGTACCTCCCTTATCCTGAGAAACACCAGATTTATATGTGATGTCACTCATCTTTCTGTCAACTATCTATAGGACTTAGGCTTCTAACACCCCTTAATATTGTACCTCCCAGTGTATTATTCTGTCCAATGTGACTACTTTCATAACCTGATGATTTAAATACTGACATAGTTAATTCACCCAACAATTAATCATACTGTAGATCTCATGACTACAAATAAATGTACACCTTCTATAATTTCAATTTCAATCACACTGCCTTATTTTATAACTCCCTTTCCCCAGCTCACATGCTCTGCAATCTTAATACCAATAACCAGAACCTAAAATGTATTGATCTTATTTTTTGTTATTTCTTTATTACTTCTTGTCTATTCTTTTATCTTTAACCAGATTAAATTCCATTATAAACAATTGCAACCAATCTCTTTTATCTGTCTTCACCTCTCTTGGTGAGATCACAGCTCTGGTTCCCTTTCTCGCCTGTCTTGCAACTCTATCATATCCGGTAGAAGGTGGTGGGTAAAATCATACTTTCATGTTGATTGCTTACATACACCATCATGTTTACTAGATTTTTATGTACCTTATTGCTTCTTAGCAACTGTATTATTTGTTTTCATTATCTGTTTATCCTAAATTTTTCTAGACAACCTTTCAGATATTGTGCTCTCTTCTCAAACCTCCAACATTTATGGTTTCAGCTAATGAGCACACTTCTTTTTATTTTTTATTTTTTCTATTTTCTTTTATTTATTTATTTATTTATTTTTTAATTTTTAATTATTTTTTATTGAGTCATAACTGTGTACAATAATTCAGGCTTGGAGTACAGTGTGCGGGCTTCCCATAAAATCGGAGATATTTTTATCAACCTGATTAATGTAACATTCATGATATTTTCTCATTTACTATGTGAAAACAATTTTGATCCGTATTTAGATTTCTCCTGATCCTGGAGAGATGATAAAGGGTGGGTGTATTTCAAAATTACTTTCCTCTTTTGAGAAGGTGAGAGATGAGGAAATGGGCTAAAAGAAATGTAGAGAAGAGGATAGCAGTTCTGAGCCTGTAAGGGTGAAAATTTGAGTGCATTTTCTCATTGTTCTTCATGCAAAATATTGGGAAGTAGTCAAACAACACAACAGGCATCCCTATTATGAAACACGTAGGACTTACTTATCCTTGAAGGAACCATGTAGTATCTACACAAAAGGGTGTTAGAACAGTCTTATTTTGGCCAAGTGCGGTGGCTCACACATGTAATACTATCACTTTGAGAAGCTGAGGTGGGGAGGATGAATTTAGCTCAGGAGTTCAAGGCCAACCTGGGCAGCACCCTGTCTCTACAAAAAAATACAATATTAGCTTAATGTGGTGGGACTCACGTGTAGTACTAGCTACTTGGGAAGCTGAGGCAGGAAGATTCTTTGAGCCTAGGAGTTCCAGGCTGCAATGAGTTGTGATTGTGCCACTGAACTCAAGGCTGGGTGATAGAGAGGATCCTGCTTCTGAAACAATAATAATAAATATGTATTTTTTTGAGACTGAGTCTCACTTTGTTACACTCGGTAGAGTGCAATGGTGTCATAGCTCACAGCAACCTCAAACCCTTGGGATTAAGTGATTCTCATGCCTTGGCCTCCCAAGTAGCTAGGACTATAGGTGCCCACCACAACATTTGGCTATTTTTAGAGACGAGGTGTTACTCTGGCTCAGGCTGGTCTTGAACCCATAAGCTCAGGATATTCACCTGCTATGGCACCCCAAGTGAATAAATAAATAAATTAAAAAAATAAAAGTAGAAAGGACTTATTTTAGGTTTGAGGTTTATATTAAATTGTTTTAGAGAAGATGTAAGTAATTAACATTTTTGTTTGAGTCAGATACTGTGAGGGATTGAGGATAATTCTAGGACTGGGAATCTTAATAATCCTATCTGGGAGGAGGCAAGAATATAGAGCCTGACTAAAGATGTAACTGGTTAAAAAAACAAAAAGCAGTAGTAATTCATATTATTTAGGATAGGAGGATGTTGTTCATTTCTGTACCTTATGCCAAGTTTGTGTTTAGTCTATATTATTAAAGAGAGGATATGTAGTGAGAATAAGATGGAGTCAGTCAGGCTAGGACCAATACGACAAAGCTGTTCTGGTCAGTTTAGGTCCTACATGACCTTAACCTCTTCCTTTCCATCTTTGTTGGTTTGTAAATTCAGGATTAAGCTAAAAGTATATACCTTGAGCAGTTTGGTGCTACTTATTTAGGAGATTAACTTTTGAATTAGAAATTTTGTTTGGGGTTATAGGTTATATCAATTTATTGTTTATTTGTTTATTATGAGTCGTGATTATCTTTGTTTAAAATAAGGGATTGGCTGGGTACCCATACATCAGTGGTTAGGGCGCTGGCCACATGCTCCAGGGTTGGTGTGTTGAAACCTGGTCCTGCTAAACAAACAACAACAACAAAAATATAGCCAGGCCTTATGGTGGGCACCTATAGTCCCAGCTACTAGGGAGGCTGAGGCAAGAGAATCGCTTGGGCTCAAGACTTTGAGGTTTCTATGAGCTATGATGCAATGGCAGTCTATTGAGGGTGACAAAGTGAGACTATGTTGCAATAAAAAAATTAATAATAAAATTAAATAATATAAAATAAGAGATAATTATTGTTTAAAATGAGGGTTAACATGGTTTTTGCTTTGAACATTTATGCATAAAACTGTGGTTTTAGAAATGGAATGGCAGAACAGTCTTAAAGAGGCTACTTTCACTCTTCTCCAGAATTTCTGGCTTTCTGTTAGACCTAATCCCTGTCTCTGTACTTGGCTGACAGTGACAGTCAGATGGACTCTCTTCATCTGATAACAATATAATCTGACTATGGTGTGGTCTTGTTTTTGCCTTGTCCATCATAGCCTTGTCTGGTGTTACTGTTCTGTGAGGTTGTTCATGTCCAATAGCAGATCACCATGGCCCAGCTCTGTGTGTCGAGTCAGCTCCTCACAACACCAAGATCTGGCTGACAGTACCAGACTAGCTCTTGGATGTCAGGGAATGCCTGGCTCTTTCTAGCTCCCCTTCTGGCCAAGGCCAGATGAAGTCAGCCTGAAGAACATTCATCCATAATATCCAGATTTTCACCATAGCCAATATTTTGTTTTAGAAACCATTTGCAGACAATGTATTCTAAATTTGGAGTTTCATTAGTCTCCCCTGCTCCTTTTGCTGCAGGGGAAATTATTGAAATCCTTTGATTTGACAATGGTTTCAGAAAGGCATTAAAGACCAGTGGGGTTCAGGAAATGCCATCCAAAAATATGACTGTAAGAGGCTAGATTATGCCATCAAGAATTATTTTCTGTTTGGCATAAAGATTATTTTGAAGAAAATTAGGCACAAGAGAAATTCCGAAAATAAGATGAGAGATTACCCTTTTGTAGGAGAAATTAACATCTTTGAAAGAAATCTCCATTTGTTCAGGGTTTCTGTGGCTCTGCATCAAGATGAAAACAATGTCTCTAAAATGACAGTTTTTATATTTTCTTAACTTAGTCTGAGTTTATTTGTTTTGAGTTTGTAGGTGCTGCAAGGAGTGTTTGCTGTAGCATAAATTACCCCTTGGCTAGTTAAGAGGTAATCAAGGACTATGTAATTGCCCACAATAATCCTGGCTAATGAGTTGAGAGTACTTTGTTTTCCTTTCAGAGTTGATGTTGTGCTACTTAACTTTTGCAAGAGTCTGAGTAAGTTTTGGACCTTGTTTGTTCTTAAAGAGGGAATTGCGATTTACATAGTGTGCATGAAAAGGAAGTCAGTTATGCCTTCTAGGAGTTTGTTTTTTAAAGAAGTTTGTGTGTACTGCATTTTGGAGTTTTCTGGGTAGGATTTTTTCCCAGGGAAATATGAACATAATCAACTAGAGGGATAATACTTTTAAATATCTGAAAATGTCTAACAATTACCATGAATAGACAGGATAATTTAGTTTGTGGCAGACCAGTGTAATTGACAATGCTTGTAGTGAGAATAAGATGGAGTCAGTCAACCTAGGGCTGACATGACATAGCTGGTCTAGTCAGTTTTGGTCCTATGTAGCCTTCACTTCATTTCTTCCATCCTTGTTGTTTTATAAATTCAGCTTTAAGCAAAAAATTTATATCCACAGTAATTAGGGATACTGATTTAAGAGATTAACTTTTGAATTGGAATGGTGTTGTATAAGTCAGTCATGGGTTATGTCAATTATTGTTTATTATGGGTCATGGATTATGGCAATAACTGTTATTTAACATGATGTTAATGACTGTTATTTAAGATAAAGATTAGTAGGGTTCTTGCTTTTAACTTTATGTATGAAACTGTTGTTTTAGAAATGAAAGAACAGAATAGTCTTGGAGAGCCTACTCTCCCTGTCCTCCAGAATTGCTGGTGTTCGGATGATGAAGATTGTTAAACTTATCCCTGTCTCTGCATATTGGCTGACAGTGACAGGCAGCTGGACTCTCTTCATGTGGTTACGTAAGTGTCAGCCTACTATCCATATGGATGGTGGGAGTACCGTTACCAAGAGTAGTGTTAGGGAACTAGTAGGATGTAGAACATATTGTTGTTGCCAGAATTTCTCTCTATGCCATGTCCCTGGTCTCAGGTTTTGAAGAATGAAACCACATAATGTTCTTCACCAACAGTCCCCCTGATGTCTGGATTCAACAGTGCTTGGATGGAACCCTGTGCTTGTCCCTCACCCTGGCTGGCTGCTCACAACCAGCCCTCCAACACCTCCTCACTGTGCCCTCTGACCACCCCAAGGCCCCCAGGGCCACCAGCCAAGCACTTGCAGCTGCCACAGTCTCTCCTCAGCTGCTGGCATGACAACCATGCCCCCCTTGCAGGTGCACCAGAACTACCAGCAGGACTCAGAGGCGGCCATCAACAGCCTGCTCAACCTGGAACTGTACACCTCTTATGTCTACCTGTCAATGTCTTACTAGTTTTACCATGGCATTGAATAATATTGCCAAATACTTTCTTGTCCAATCTCATGAGGAGAGGAAACATGCTGAGAAACCTTGCAACCAAACTGTGATGACTTGGAGAGTGGGATGAATGCGATGGAGTATGCATTACACTTGGAAAAAAGTGTAAATCAGTCACTAGTGTAACTGCACAAACTGGCCACTGACAAAAATGACCCCCACTGTGTGACTTCATTGAGACACATTACCTAAAATCCATTAAAGAACTGAGTGACCACATAACCAACCTGTGCAGGGTGGGAGCCTCTGTTCTGGAGTGGCAGAGTATCTCTTTGACAAGCACATCCTGGGAGACAATGATGATGAGAGCTAAGCCTTTGGCAAACTTCCCTGTAGCCATGGGATGACTTCCGTGGTCACCAAGGCAATGCATGCTTTTTGGGTTTGCGTTATCTTTTCCATAAGTTGTTCTAAAACATCCACTAAAGTTCTTTCATTTGTACAATTCTTTAAAATATAGAAATTTGGTACCCCCCTCAAAAAAAGAATGAAACCGCAGACCATGCAGATAAGCAACAGGATAGAGTTTATTGACAGGGAAAGACCGATAGAAAGAATGATAAGCAAAAGGGGGAGGAGAACCTCTGGCAGCAAAGAGGGAAAAGCCAAGTGGGAAGCCCCTGAGTCTTCAATTTAGGGGTTTAAATCCTTTCCTTCAGGCCAGTGGGTTTGGGAAGTTTGCCACAATTGGCCAGAGGTCTGCCAGCAGAAAATAATCCTAAGATTAGCACAGGATTGCAGGTCCTGCAGTTTTTGCCTAGGGTAGGTAATTATGGTATATGGTGCCTACTTCAGGAAGAATGTCTCAGAAAGGGTGGACTGTTTGTGCCTAGAAATGGGGGTCTGTGATGAGACTCATTTCTGAGCTCACCGAGGTCTAGAAAACATGGGGCCACTATCCAGCCCTGAACAGAGGAGCGCTGTATCATTGGGAGTATAAGTATCACTAATCATAGTAGGGGTAAATTGGTTTTTGTGTCCCTAACGGTAGACAAATTTTTGAGTAGAGTTAAATAGTTAAAAAAAAAACAGGATCAAATGTTTCTAAAGAAAATGAACTGTCTATTATGCCCAAAGAACCTCAATATTATTGTCTACTTCTGATTGGCTATTTTTTATTCATATTATAATAACCTTAGCAGAAGCATTCTGACAATGTGAGGTCAAAGCCCATTTTCGAAGGGCTGAAGGTTGAGATTTAACAATATGAGGGGAGTTTAAATGCATGAAGAGAGACTCTCTGCTTTTGGAATTGTTTAAAGGAATTGCTATTAAATTATTGTCGGCAGGTCTTGGTAGATGTTAGATCCAGCCATCAGAGAAGTATCTAGGACTTGTGAAAAACTTAAAGGTAAATTTTGTTTTTCCTTAAGGGGCAGAATACATTCACAAAGGTTCCAAATAATAAGATGAAGATAAAGGTGATCATATTGTTACTGAAAGTTCAGCACTTGTTTTGGAGGCCACATCAAAAAACACACAATAACAAGTGGTTTTTGAGAAGGAAAAGGAAAATTTATTACTTTGCTGACAAATGAGGAAAAATGACAGACTGTACCTCTCAAAATACCAATTTTTCCTACACATAAGCAGAAATACAGAGGATTTATTTTGAGACAGAGCCTCACTCTGTCACCCTGTGTAGATTGCAGTGACATCATAGCTTACAGCAACCTCAAACTCTTGTTGGGCTCAAGTGATTCTCTTGCCTCAGCCTCCCCAGTAGCTGGGACTGTAGACACCCACCACAATACCAGGTTCATTTATTTCTATTTTTAGTAGAAATGGAGTCTCCCTCTTGCTCAGGCTGGTATCAAACTCCTGAGCTCAAGCAAACCACCCACTTGGCATCCCTGAGTGCTAGGATTACTGGCATGAGCCACCAAGTCTAGCATCACAGAGCTCTTAAGAGAGAATGTCTAGGACCAGGTGAGGTGGCTCATGCCTGTAATCCTAGCAGTTTGGGAGGTCAAGGTGGGTGGATTGCCTGAGCTCACAGGTTCAAGACAAGTCTGAGCCAAAGCAAGACTCATCTCTAAAAAATAGCCAGGCAATGTGCAGACACCTATAGTCCCAGCTACTTGGGAGGTTGAAGCAAGAGAATCACGTGATCCCAAGAGTTTGAGGTTGCTGTGAGCTATGATGTCAGGGCACTCTACCAAGGGTGACAAAGCAAAAGTCTGTCTCCAAAAAAATAAGAGAGAGAGTCTATTGTTATTCAACTGCAGTTAAAGTCCCATACCAGATGAAGACACAACTGTGATCCCTGCTGCCCACCTGGGAGCCAGCTCAGCAGCTCAGCACCTCTGACAATCAGCCAGGCCCACCTTGCTGGTGAGAAATAACCAAATACATTTCCCTGCCCCTCTGCATTAATGCTAAAGGCAGGGATGCATGTCTTAGTTTCAAAAAGAGTTAAAGAGACAGAAGACATTTTCACTATTTTTTCCAGGGCATTTCCTCTGTTACATATTCTCCATGCTCAATTTTACACTTCCATATCTATGGGAGGGATGGGTGGCTACTCTTGTTTCAGTATTAGTGTTTGAGAGCATGTTGTAGTGTAATAATAGGTAATATGAGTATAAAGGTCAATGATCTAGGCTCTTGGTTCCATCCCCTAAACATTCCCTGAAACATTACTGAAATGAGACTGGGTGTAAGGCTCACACCTGTAATCCTAGCACTCTGAGACGCCAAAGGTGGTGGATCCCTTGACCTCAAGATTTCGACCCAGCCTGAGCAGGAGTGGAGACGTTGGATCTATTTAAAATAGAAAAAAATTAGTTGAGTGTAATCTTGTTCTGTTGTCTTGGGTAGAAGTTCTAAAGTCAGTGGCTTATTTTGTCTTACGGAGAAACTGTCCACTTATAACAAACAGTGGCTTTCAGTGGTTTGTAGAGGATTCCTAGAAATCCTCAACATTAAGTGCTTCTGATGAAATGGATATCCATTAGAGTAAGAGTGTTGGAGGTCAGGGGCTCTGGTTCTCCGAACCCAGTTGCCCTGGTTCAATTATTGGGCTGAACTATAGTAAAGTTCAATCGAGGCACAGCAGTAAATGAGAGCAAAAGTGAGTGGAAACTGAAAATAAACCTGGAGCTGCTCAGGCAGTGTGGATAGAAAGTGAAGGTAACCTACACAAGTTTCAGGATAACAAAGAGAGATTTTATTTAATAAGAACAAAGAGAACGTTTAGAGAACTTTCAAAGAGAGTTGGAAGCAGGTCCCTGTCATGGAGGAGAAAAGGTGAGAGAGACAGAGAGGCAAAGGTGGGCAGGGGTATAAATACTCTCTCCATTTGAAATTGGCTGCAAGTTTTTCATTGGCCTCTCTGGGCCTCCTGGCAGTATTGTCCTTTCCTATTGGTCATTGTTGGTCTCTTTCAATTGGTCATTGGTTACCTATGTGACTTGATATCCATATTCTTATGGGCCCTCCAGACTTCCTGGTTCAAGAGGCCAGGTTTTCTTTTCACCTTCTTTAAAGCCCCTTTCTTAGTGTCCCTTCTCAAGAAGGAAGTCATGTATACTTTTTATTTTAAGGAATTCAAAACATAAATTTAACTTGCTTGAAGATTAGATATTTTTCTTCAATTATCTAATCTTCAAGCAAGTTAAATCTACTAAATGTAGAATATAAATGTCTTAACACAATAACTAAGAAAATGCAGTGAAGGCTATGTTAACCAGTTTGATGGAAGTATTTCAAATTGTATATAAAACCAGCACATTGTACCCCATAATTGCATTAATGTCCACAGCTATGATTCAATACAAAATAAAAAATAAATTTAATTGTAAAAGACACATTTTTTATTTTTTTCAAGACAAGGTTTCTCTCTGTTTCTCTAGCAAGAGTGCTGTGGTGTCATCGCAGCTAATTGCAACCTCAAACTCCTAGGAGCCAGCTATCCTTTTGCCTCAACCTCAAGTTACACTTTTTAAGATAAATATTTTATTTTTTTCCTGCTGTGGCAATGGGCAAAAGGCTTTATCCTTGCCAAGTCTCCCATTGATAAAGGTTTTATATATGATTGGCAGAAAAAGAAAAATGAAAAAAATTAATAATGGCTCAAGATGACTGTATTGGACACATGAGAGATACAACTTAGGCCTATAAACTAAAGATGACCTCTTCTCCATGTAACTGGACTTCGTTAATTTCAAGGAGAGGTTATAAACTCAATACCTGTCTCTCAGCTTAATTTCAGTCAACCTGTTTTCCCCATCTATTCATCCTCCCTAGCAACCACTTGCTTCACCTACACTTCAAATTCTCTCCTCTCTCTTCTAAAAGACATCTATAAAGGTATATGACCATCACTGAGACATTGGCTAACCACTCTTGTGGTTCTCCCCACAAACAATGTATTTGGAAATAAACACTTCTCATAATAATCTGTCTATATTGTGAGTTGATCTTTCAGTGAACTTTTGGGCATAAAAGGGCAAGTTTCCCTTTGCCTTTACATGGTACCTGCTTCTCCCACCTTCTGGACCACATATATCTGACCTCCACAGTACCTCACCCTCTGTTAGAAAGTGCATATGTATTGTGCCTCATGTAACCTACTTCCTGAAACAGTCTCTGCCTGTACTGAGTCAATATGTGTTCCCAGGCTTATGTTCTCAAACTTGGCTCAGAATTAAGTTTACCTGTAATTTCTCTAAGTTCTAGACAACTGTTATTTTACCTTTCGGTGGACAATCCTAAGTATCAACTAGTTGGAGTTTTACTGATATGTGAACTTGTAAACAATACCAAGAAGATATTTTTTGACAAGACTCAGGAAAGCTCTCTTTCAGTTGCATATTCCAGAAGATGCATCTCCAGATTACAGATCGTGCAGAGAATGTTTAGGTACATACTTTGAAAATGCACTTTTTATCTTTTGGTCAAAAAGCTGGAGACATTGTACGAGTCTCTTGGAATATTCAATCACATCAGATTTTACTAGAGTAGAATCTGTGTTTGGAAGTGAAATTGCTAAATGCAGCCCAGGCACAGTGGCTCATGCCTATAATTCCAGCACTCTGGGAGGTTGATGGAGGATTACTTGAGTTCAGGAGTTTGAGACCAGCCTGAGCAAGAGTGAGACCCAGTCTCTCCTAAAAATAGAAAAATTAGCTGGGTGTCGTGTCAGGAGCCTATAGTCCCAGCTACTGGGGAGGCTGAGGCAAGAGGATCTATTTACCACAAGAATTTGAGGTTGCTGTGAGCTATAATGACACTATGGCTCTCTTACCTGTGCAAGAGTGAGATTCTGTCTCAAAAAAAAAAAAAAATTCCCAATGCACAAGGTAGCCATTTATTAAATTTAAGGCGATTACCTGTGGATCCTTGAGAGCTTTAAGCCTATTGTCAACAGGGGTAATGGCAGTTTTCTGGGCCTGGGAAGTCCAAGAATTTTAGATAGCTTTTGATATTTATGATTTGAGAATTCTATTAATTTTCCTCTTTTTCATGAATTTGATCATGGTAAAGATCAAAGAATTTATGAATAAAATGTAATATACTGAAGGATTTCAAAATATTGTTACAAGCAAAATGTGTGTTCCTTTCCTAGAGAGATATTTTAGGATTTCCCACCTCGTAAGTATAAAATCAAGCAATGAAAAAAATTACTTTCAGCTCTCCAGCAAGGAGAGGCCTCAACTTACTCTAAAATATACAATGATAACCAGAACACCTCTTAGCCCATTTGTAGAGGTCTTGAGGCTGTGGTTCCTCTTCATGTCCCACTGTCAATGGCAGATAAGTCATATTCTATAAAGTATTTTTTTTGAGACAGAGTCTCAATCTGTGCCCAGGCTAGAGTAATGTAGCTTCAGCCTAACTCACAATAACCTCAAACACCTGTGCTTCAGCAATCCTCCTTCCTCAGCCTCTCAAATAGCTGGGACTAAAGGCAGGCACCATTTTGCCAGGTTACTTGTTCTATTTTATTAGTAGAAATTGGTCCTTACTCTTGCTCAGTCTGGTCTCTAACTCCTGACATCAAGGGATCTTCCCTATTTGTCCTCCCAGAATGTTGGGCTTACAGGTATGATCCACCACACCTAGCCTCGAGAAATATTTTCCACAAAAAGGAAAATGGTTTGTGAATCTAGAATCCTGGAAAACAGTTATCGCATCAGTCTTGTGTTTAAACATGAGTATTTTTGTTGTACCTTGAAAAATATTCAACCATTGAAAGATACTTAATTACCACATTTTCTTTGTATATAACTAACTTTGGAAGTTAACCTTTTCAAATATGTCAAGAATTTTATTGTCATCATCATCATTATTACCAAGTTTGGCTGAAAAAAGCTCTCACAACAGTTTTCATGTAAAATTTGGAGAATCACAGGATAGAAGGGACAAAATAAAAAGTAAATTTGGAGAAATTTACTTTTCGAGGACTGAGGATCAAATGTCTGTGCTATTGTTTTAGTGAGGGCTGCTATAACAAAGTACCACAGACTGGTGGTTTATAAATAGCAGAAATATATTTCTCATAGTTCTGGAGGTTGAAGTCTGAGATTAGGTGCTGGCATGGTTGGTTCTGATGAAGACACTTCTGGGGCGCATTCTGCTGACTTATGGTGTCCTCACATGGCAGAAAGAAGACAAGAGAACTCTCTCTGTGGGGGGGGTGTCCTTTTTTTTTCAAATTTATACATATCCTGTGTTAACTGTGAATTAACAAAAACATGAATGCAGATCTTATATATGTATCCCTGTTCATCTAACATAAATATATTTTAATCTTTTTGATATATTAATTCTGTAGTTTCACTATTACTAACTACATAAATACTATCCACAGTTGAGCCATTGCATTGTTTTACCTGAATATAAGTTTGGTTTCACTGCCATTGTTTCTAATAATTCCTTTCACATCTCTCCTGTGATGGATCCTCTGATTCTTGGACACCATCTCCTGTCTTCTTTCTTTGTAATTTTCATACCTTTTTTTCCTGCAACATATCGTCTAGCAGTTTCCTAAGAAAGTGATTGTTCTGAGATCTTGAGAATCTGATAATGTCTTCATTTCAATATGATATGCTGCCCCCTGTGTTGGCTGTATATGCAGCTCACACTTGGGGATAATTTTTCACCCTGAAAATGCCTGATCTCGTTTGATCTTGGAAGCTAAGCAGGGTCAGGCCTGGTTAGTACTTTGATGGAAGGGGGGTCCCATTTTGTAAGTGCAAGTATCTTACCCCTGAGGTCTCCACCCTCATGACCCAACCACAGGCCCTGCAGCTATGTTTAGAGATGGGGTGCCACTGTTGTTCAGGCTGGTCTTCAACCTGAAAGCTCTGGCAACCCACCCACCTTGGCCTCCCAGAGTGGTAGGATTATAGGTGTGAGCCACTACACTCAGGCCATTTTCTTTTATTTTAAATCCTGAAACAATAGAATTATTATAGCATACAATGATGAAACTTTTTCAGGCTCTTATCCTTTCCTTTTCTTATCCATAAGCCATTTATTCCATATGAGAATCCTAGAGATGACCAGGCTTTATGGGCTAACTGAAGGAAAAAAAATGCCAGGGAAACTCCTGAGTTACACACCAGATAGTATTTGATTCCCTGCTAGTGGGTAGTATATTTCTAAGCATTGCCAGTAGCAAAGCCACACTCAGGCCGTGGTGGTTCTGGGAGGTCCGTTAAGACATTGGAGAGTGGCCACACGAATATGGAAGTCGGAGGCCAGAGAGGTTTGTTCAGAGTTTTATAAGCCTTCAAACCACCTCTATGACATAGCCAAAAATATGCCTTAGGGTCTGCTCTTCTGCACATCCTAGACAACTGCCTCAAATCTACCCAAAGATAAAAATTTGGCCTTTCTACATTACATCTTGTCTTAGTCAACTTAGGCTGTCATAAAATACCATAGACTATTTGACTTAAACAACAGACATTCATTTCACAGTTCTAGAGGGTATAAAAGTCCAAGATCAAGATGCCAGCTAATGCCAGGGGTGGAGCAAGATGGCCAACTGGAAGCAGCTTCCGAAAGAGGCTCCTGACCAAAAAGAAAAATAGTCTCCAGAAACTGCCCAATTAAGCTGAAGACTGGGAGCCCAGTCAAGAGAGAGAAGTGATAACTGCAGGTCACCTCTGCTGAGGCAAGCAGCAACTCCAACAAAGTAAGTTTCACATACAAAATTCATCTGAAAGGAAAAGTGTCTGGTCCCTCCCCCAAGAAAGGCGTGGGTTTTTTGTTTTTCTGTTTCCTTTCTTTTTTTCTCTTTGTTTGCTCCTGTAGGTTTTCTACAGACAAGCGGTGAACTGTGGACCTCTTGTCTCACCTCACAGAAGAGTGCTGTGGGAAGTGGGGTCTGCTTCCTCAGAGCAACCCTGATGTGACTCTAAACACTTTCTTACTAAGCATAAAAACTGAACTAAAGTTTTCCCCACCATTCTGAACTTACAGTACACCCTTCCCCCCATACCTGATGAACCAGAAGCCTACCCCATGCTGAGACTGAGGGATGAGGTTCTTATTAGGATGAAATTTTCTATAGATGTCTGTTAACTCCAGTTGTTGAATGGTTAAGTTTAAATCTAAAATTTCTTTACTTAGCTTCTTTTTGGAGAATCTATCCAACACTGCTAAAGGAGTATTAAAATCTCCAACTACTGGGGGAGGGGCAAGATGGCCGATGGGAAGCAGCCTCCTATCCAAAAGGAAAGATAACCTCAAGAAACTGCCCAATTGAGCTGAAGATCGGGAGCCCAGCCGAGAAACAGAAGTGATAACTGCAGGTCACCTATGAGGCAAGCTGGAACTTCAAGAAACCAAGCTTCAGGCAGAAAAACTGAACTAAAGTTTTCTGCCATTCTGAAATTCCAGGACACCCTTCCCCCCTTACCTGATGCACCAGAAGCCTGAACTCTGCTGAAACTGAGGGAGGAGGATGTGAGCAGCACCCACACTCTGTATCTGCCCAACCAGGCGTCCCAGCAGGTAAGAGACTCCAGGACCAAACCAAGCCCATGGCAGCCCCCAGGGCAGGGACACAGACAGGAACCCCCAGGCCTCAGTCAGCTGCCAGCAGAGGCCAGAAACTCCACCAGTAACCACGCACAGAATATTGGCACCCCGCTGGGCTTTGGCCTGCTGCCAGCAGCGGCCAGGAACTCTGTCGGGACTCACGCAGGCTGATCTATGCCCCACCAGGCTGCAGCCTGCACCCCCTGGTAACCCAATCAAGCTCTGATCCGTGCCCCAGGCCCACCACCCACAGTGGCCAGGAAATCCACTCCCCCAGGACAACAGTGCTGCCTGAATGGCACCACGCTGGGCCTTGGCCTGCTGCCAGCAGTGGCCAGGAAGTCTGCAGGAACCTCCACGCATTGCTGATCTGTGCCCCACCTGGCCTTGTCTTGCAGCCTGCCAGGACCCCCACCCTGCTCCGATCTGTGCCCCAGACCTGCCACCCACAGCGGACAGGAGCTCCACTTCCACAGGGACCCCAATTGCGGCCCTGATTGGCGCCCCACTGGACGTTGGTCTGCCACTTGCCATGGTCAGGGACTCTGCTCGGACCACCACTCAGCTCTGATCCGAGCCCTTCAGGATTCGGCCCTCTGCTCCCAGGAGTCAGGGACTCCATTGGGCCTTGGTTCCCTGCCTGGCCTGTCATAGAGGGACTCCACCAGGAACCTACCAGGGCTCCGCCTGCCTGCCTGGGACAGGAACTCTGGGACCCACATAACCTGCCATCTCCACAACCCTCTATGCCTCCACACCAACCCCGTGCTTCTGGCCAGGGACTCAAGAGGCTGTGCTACCCGGGCCCTCCCTCTGGAGCCCTACTCCCTGCCAGAGACTGCTGGGGCACTGGGTTCCCTTTGAAAAGGCCACTGGGTGTCCCATCCCATGCCCTGCTGCATGATGTGGGTGTGAACACTCCGGAGCTGCTCCCGCAGCCAGAACTCCCTGGGTAGGGCAGTCTCAGAGGAGCTACACAGGGTCAATCCTTACAAAGACATAGCAACAACAGAGTGATCCTACTGGGGTCTGATCTCGGAGAGACACCTCCCCAACTCTGAGGACGGTCATAGGCAACAGTGAAAAATATTCGTGAGGCATAATGAACAGAAAAACTCTGGCAATATGAATAATCAGAGTAGATCAACTCTCCCAAGGAATGACAAGGTAGATATAGTGCAAGATCCCTTGCATAAACAAATGGCTCAGATGTCAGAAATCAAATTCAGAGTATGCATAGCAAATAAGATCAGCAGAATGGAGGAAAAGATGGAATTAGAATTTCAAGCAGTAATCCAAAAGATGACCCAAAAAATGTCTCAAGAATTGAATTAATTCAAAGACAAAATGACCAAAGATTTTCACACATTGAGACAAGAAGTTGCAGCCCTCAAAGATCTGAGAAATACAGTAGAATCCCTCAGTAACAGAATGGAGCAAGCAGAAGAAGGATTTCTGACATGGAAGACAAAGCTTTTGAATGATCCCAAACTTACAAAGAGGAAGAGTAACGGAAGGCAAAAACGGATAATTCTCTCAGACAGCTCTAGGATAACTCAAAGAAAACCAATATTCCCCTTAAAGGGATACTTGAAAATGATGAAGTGGAGTCACATGGCACAAAGTCTCTTCTTCATGAGATTGTGAAAGAGAACTTTCCAGACATGCCAAGAGTTGCTGAAATTCAGACAGCAGACAGTTTCAGAACCCCAGCATGACTCAACCCAAAAAAGACATTCCACAGGCACATCATAAATAACTTCACTAAAGTTCATATGAAGGGGAAAATTCTGAAAGCAGCCAGACATAAGAAATCCATCACCTACAAGGGGAAGAATATTAGAATAACTGCAGATCTATCTGATCAAACCTTTCAAGCTAGAAGAGAATGGTCATCGACTTTTAATCTCCAAAAGCAAAATAACTTTCAACCCAGGATCCTGTGCCCAGCTAAACTGAGTTTCATTTATGATGGAGAAATTAAATGCTTTAAGGATATCCACATGTTGAAGAAATTTGCTATAACTAAACAAGCTCTCCAGGATATTCTCAGACCTATCCTCCATAATGACCAGCATAATGCTCCACCACAAAAGGAAACTCACCAAGAAACTTTTTATCAAATTTCAACTTCCACGGTGATGAACCGATTAAAAATGTCCACTGGAATTTCTAAAGATTTATCAATGTTTTCAATTAATGTGAATGGTTTAAACAGTCCTCTAAAGAGGCATAGGATGGCTGATATATGGTGCATACAAGCCAGATATATGGTGCATACAAGAATCTCATCTTACCTTAAAAGATAAATTTAGACTCAAAGTGAAGGGATGGTCATCTATATTCCAGGCAAATGGAAAACAGAAAAAAGCAGGTGTTGCAATCTTATTTGCATGATACAATAGGCTTTAAACCAACCAAAGTAAGGAAGAATAAAGACAGACATTTCATATTTGTTAAAGGTAATAC
>CAUYRH010010894.1:0-24192 GCA_963574655.1 Perodicticus potto | reverse complement strand
CAATGAAGACAGCCAACCACAGACCACCTACACTTGTGAGCCAAAAGAAAGTTTGAAGTTATCATTTAGGAAACAGCAAGAAAAATTCCTAATATGGTTTTCTTTTAGCATCACTGACTAAGTGCTTCTGACCTGATGCTGTTCTACCGTTGCCTATTACTGATTATACTAATCAGATTTATGTTTTCCAGAAATGTCATCAAGTCACACGCAATAAAGATGGTTCCAGTCCATGAACCCCTGTATCACTCTCCCTCCAGAGAAACCCTAACTGCCCCCTTCTATCATCCCCCGAATCAGCAGGAAGCAGTTAGATAGAGTTTTCGCCCTTTTTCCCTAAGAGCAGTTAGAGTTTCTACTCAGAGAGGGAGAATTGACCCAGGACATTTGGCGCCCTAGCCAGTTCGGTGGAGCTGGAGGACCTGCCGCCTCCTCCTTGGTGGTATCGGTGCTGCGGCAGCCAGCTGAAGAACCAGTGGGCTGGATGACAGGCAAGGAGGGGGACCTCCAACCCCCACCGGAGGCTTCAATAGCCAAAAAAGCCGGACAACTGCCAAGGAGACAGGTGAAGGAGGTGTCTCCTTCACTTTACACTTAGGACTAAATGTGGAACCCCCATTTCCTATGCCTAGGTCAATATCATGTGAATTTCCTAGGCCTCAATTCCATGATTGGACTGTGTCTATTCATTGATAAATTCATTAACTTGGCCCAGGCGGAAGGGACTGTGTTCGTTCATTGATACATTCATTCACCTTGCCCCTGGCAGAAGGGACTGTGTTCATTCGTTTCCTGGCCAAGGAACCCATACACCTATATATACCCCGAGACTAAAAGCCTAAAGGGGGAGGCAGGGAAAGACCGAGAGAGATACGGAGAGAGCTTTTCTCTCCCCACTTGAGTTCTCTCTCTCTACCAGGAGCTTTAGTTTTTTTGTATTCTTTTCTGTAAATTCTGTCTTACCACTGGGAAAAAAAAAAAAAGAAAAAAGAAAATGCCATGAAGGCTATGTTAAACAGTTTGATGAAAACATTTCAGATTGTATATGAAACCAGCACATTGTACACCTTGATCGCACTAATGTACGCAGCTGTGACTTAATTAAAAAAAATTAGAAGATATAAATGTTCTTATTAAGCAGATTAATTATATGATACTGAAGGTAGAGCTTTTAGTATGCCTGTCAGCAAAATAGTTAGATCCAATAGGTGAATTTTTATCCCGCACTCCCCATTTTTTAGCTTAGTGTACCCATTTTTTAGCTCCTACTTATTCGTGAGAACATCTGGTATTTGTTTTTCTACTGCTGAGATACTTCATTTAGGAAAATGGTCTGTAATTCCATCCAAGTTGCTGTAAGTAATATTTTTCATTTCTTCTTATAGCTGAGCAGTACTCCATGGTGTGTGTGTGTGTGTGTGTGTGTGTGTGTGTGCATGCGTGTATCTGTATCACATTTGCTTTACTCGCTCACTTTTCAATTGTTGGGCACTTAGGTTGATTCCGCATCTTTGCAATTGTGAATTATGCTGTAATAAATATTTGGATGCAGGTGTGCTGTTGATATAATGACTTCTTTCCTTTGGGTATATACCCAGTAATGGTATTCCTGGATTGAATAGTAGGCCAACTTTTAGTTCTTTGGGGAATCTCCATATTGTTTTCCACAGAGGATGTACCAATGTATAGTCACATCAGTGTGAGCATTCCCTTTTCACCACATTCATGCCAATATCTACTTTTTAATTTTTTAATAATGGCTATTCTGATAGCAGTAAGGGAATATCTCATTGTGGTTTTAACTTTTATTTAGCTGATGATTAGTGATGTTGAGCATTTTTTCATATGTCCATTGGCCACTTGACCATCTTCTTTTGAAAAACTCTGTTCATGTCTTTTGCTTACTTTTTAATGGGGTTATTTAATTAATTTATTTACTGATTTATCTGATTTCCTTATAGATTCTGGATACTAGGCCTTTGTCAGATGTGTAGTTTGTAAATATTTTCTCCCATCCTGTAGGTTGTCCTGTCTATATTCATTCTGTTGATCATTTCCTTTGCTGTGCAAAAACTTTTAAACTTAGTCAAGTCCTATTTATTTATTTTTTCTGTTGCCTTTGAGGCTGTAGTTATAAGTTCTTTGTCTAGGTCAAAGTCCAGAAAAGTTTTTCCTATGTTTTCTTCCAGAAGTTTTATGGTTTCAGGTCTTACATTTAGGTCTTTAATCCATGTTGAGTTAATTTTTGTAGATAGTGAGAGATAGGCAACCTGTTCCATTCATTTGCATACAGTGATGCAATTTTATCAGCACTATTTATTGAACAGGGCATAATTTTCCATATGTTTTCAACTGCTTTGTTGAAATTCAGATGGTCACAGCTACATGATTTTATTTCAGGGTTCTCTATTTTGTTCCATTGGTCTATACATTAAATCGAAGTGGTGACAGTGGGCACACTTGTCCAATTCCAGTTCTTAGGGAGAATGCTTTCGATTTTTCCCCGTTCAGTATGAAATGTTGTCTATGGGTTTGATATTTACATGAGTCATTATGAAAGTTTCTCAAAATGTGGGTGGTTGTGTGTTTCCAAGAATTTATCAATTTCCTCTACATTTTCTAGTTTGTGTGCATAGAGATTTTTATTGTAATCACAGATTATATTTTGTATTTCTGTGGTATAAGTTGTAATGTCTCCTTTTTTATTTCTGATTTAACTTATTTGAGTCATTTTTCCTTTACTTCTGGTTAATCTGGCCAGTGGTCTATCAATTTTGTTTACCCTTTCAAATAACCGACTTTTTGCTTTATTGATTTTTCATGGTTTCCATTTCATTTAGTTCTGTTCAGAGTGTTCTTCTTTCTTCCCTTCTGCTAGCTGTGGGTTTGGTGTTTTTTTCCTCTCTTTTTGTAGTTACTTGGGGTGAGACTAGGTTGTTAATTTGTTATTGTTCTGTCATTTTGATGTAAGTATTTAAGGCACTAACTGTACCCTTAATCCTACTTTTTCTGTTTCCCATAGATTTCGGAATTTGTGTCACCATTGTCATTCAATTCAAAGGTGTTCTGTCCAGGTGACCTGAAAAGTTCAGCTTTCCTGAGGGGGAAGGTGCTCCACGGGAGTGCTGTGACTGAGACCCACATTGCATGCTACTCTTAGTTGTGCATGAGTGGACTTTATCACCTCCCAAGAGAGTTCACCACTCTCTTTTCTCTGTCCCTGAGCAAGACTATCAAGTCCTGGGGCTATAAGATGCTGCCTGTAGGCCTGTCCTCTGATCCCCCAAGCTCAGTCCCTGACATGCCAGGAAGAAGTGTGCTGGTCCTGAGATGCACATGGGGGTTCAAGCAGGCTTAATGTCCTTCTGCTTTGGGGCATGCCCTGTTTTGCTGGAGTAGCCAGGGAGGCAGCACCAAAGGGGCCTAATGGTCTACTATAAGTTTTAAGTGGAAATGAGTGAACCGCACTCTCTTTGGAAGCCTCAGAGGGGAAGCAGCCACTCCTGAGAGTTCTGGCTCTATTGTCCCTTGAGGTACCCATCTTGACTCACAAGGGAACTGCCACAGCTAAGTCTGCAGACATGGGTAAGGGAGAAAAGTCTGAATGGAGGAAAGCTAGCTTGTTTGTTCCCTTTGTCCCGAGGGGCCCTCCTGGCTTGCTGCACTCTCCTCTTCTCTGAAGGCAGCTGGACCTGAAAGTTCAAGCTCATCTGGGATCACACAGTTTCTCTGGGACCAACCACTACGTTCTGGGCAGGAGTTGGGAAATATTTGTGTGGGTAACAGTGACAAGCTAACTAAAGGGCTGAAGGTCCCTAGAGAGGACAAAGGCACATAAAGGATGGAAAGGCAGTAAGATGCCTGCCACCTAGCTTGGGTCTGTGGTGAGGGGAGTGACCTGGAAGGGGCTGCACTCCCATTTCACTGGCAGCAGCAGCAGCTTTGGGGCTCATGATGGTAGAGGGGCTCTCCAATAGTTCTGAACCCTATAGCCAGAGGTGTGACGGGAGGACAAACAAACAATCCCTCACACCCTCTCCATGGAGCTCCAGATTGTTTGGGTCTGATCTCTGCTGAAATGTTGTTCCTTCCCGTTGTGCTCTACAATCTCTTTCTGTGGGATCTACAGTAAGTTCTGACACTTTTCCCTCAGGATTACACCTGGGTTATATTTTTTCATCTGAAACTCTTCTTTCTTTCTGAGATCATCTGCAATGTATCTCCTTAGCCATCATTGTAGCCCTGGTATCAGTTATTTTAAAGTGTGAATTTCATAGTTTAACATTTTTATATACCCCTGTCTTTCAGAGTCAGAGCATACTAGTGCCCCTTAACAGTGTATTGCCTTTGCTCCCAGAAAGTGGTTACATTCTGTGATTTTAAATAGCTCATTATCTTGGGATTTATTATTCCATAGTTGTTTAATTGTGTATTATGACTGAAATCTCAATATTTTGAAAACTCTAAGGGAAAATTTATGAGATTAATTATTTGAAAAAGTTTTCTTCCTTGTGCATAGAAACAATATTCAATCTTTGGTAGGCTTTGCAAGCGTAGGATTAAAAAGAAAAATTGTACCAAAGCTTTATTCTTATGCCACGTTGGGACAGGGTCTATGGAGGTATGTTAGTCAGCTATTGGCACAAAACTGCTGTGTAATAAATCATCCCAAAATTTAGTAGCTTGCCACAATAGCGTTTATTTTCATAGGTCTGTGTATTGATTGAGGGTGGCTGAACTGGGTGTGGCATGGCTAAATGTTGGTGGTCTTGGCTACATTCACTAATACGCCTGCAACTTACTGGACTCATCTGACCAAGGTCGGGTGGCTTTGTTTCATGTGATTTCTCTTCTTCCCTCTGGAACAATGACTCTTTCTCATGGTACTAATGGAGTTGCAAAGAGGGCGAGCCTTTTATGTAAATGATTTTCATCATGCTTGATGTCTGCTATATCTCATTGGCCAAAATAAGTCACACAGTTGAGAATCAAACTGAGATCCGGGAGTTACCTCTTCTTGCAGTGAGATTGCCCTGTAAAGTTATGCATATGGTGTACACAGCAAGCAGTGAAGAACTGGAGCGTTAATGCAGTCTCCCACGTAAGGCCAGATCACACTCTCATTCCACATGTGCACTGGAATACACAAGGCTAGAGAGATCAGTGTCTTTGGACTCAGATAGAACTGGATTCAAATCTTAGCTCTGTTACCTATTTGCTCAGCTTTGTCAGCTCCAAAGTGAAAAGAATAACAACACCTACTTTGTATGATTACATAAAGTATTCAGAACCTGTCTGGTATTTAATAAATGGCAGGTCTCTCCCTCCACAAATATTTTTTCTTTCAAATATATTTTCATTTTGCTTTATGGGGCTATGGTTCATTTATCAGAATCATTTTATAACCTCTATTTTTAAGGAAACTGTTAATATCGTTTGGTGACTTGAAAGACATACCAATCTGAATGGAGGACTGTGGACCAGTACGGGTCCATGGACTGTTAGGCACGGGGTCACACAGCAGGACATGAGGGGTAGGCGAGCCAGAGAAACTTCATCCATATTCACAGCCGCTCCCCATCACTGGCATCACCATGTGAGCCCTGCCTCTTGTCAGATCAGTGGCAGGATTAGATTCTCACCAGAGCACAAACCCTATTGTAAAGTGCCCATGTGAGCCATCTAGAGTGCATGTTCCTTATGAAAATCTAATACCTGGGTGACTGGAGGAGGGGCTGAAAAGGTGATCCTTGTGCAGGGGAATAGCTACAAATACAGCCATTTCCCTGACCTCTTCATCTGTGGAAAAATTGTCTTCCATGAAACTGGTCCCAGGTGCCAAAAAAGGTTGGGGACAACTGATCTAGAAGAACTCTTTTAATTCTACAAGGGGGATACATATGAACATATTCATAGTTCCTTCAATGGTTTTTAAAACCTACTCATTGAAACTCTTCTTGCATAGGCATTTTCCTTTTCAGAACAGAAGTCTGAGTTAAGATAGATTTGAGATTTCTAATGAAAGTGGTATAACTCTAAAAATAGACATGCATTACAGACACACCACAGCATTCTCTGAACCTGCATCACATTGAAGTCTAAACTAACAGAGAGAGACTGCATGCTGGGAGTGCACAGGTGATGTGTTTGAAACAAAATTGACCTTACAGAACTAGATGGAAACAAATTTGTTATGAAAGAATTGTCAAGGGCTGTCTGAAAATTGCCCCAACAGGAACAAACAAACAAACAACAAAGAAACACTAAACAAATCTACCCCAAAACAAAACAAAAAAATGATGTTCAGAAGGAATATATTCATTATAGAATAATAGATGCTTTGGTTATAAAAGGATACCAATTTGTGTAGATGACGCAGAAGAGAAGAATGAGACCAAATGCAAGTTCCACTCAAAATGAGAAAAATAATGCTGGGACTATGCATACTCTCTACTGGGATCTTAGGCTTTAATATACAGAGGACGCCCAAAAATACCTTTTAAGAAAGGAAAAAACGGTATTAAAATTATAAAACTCAATTTGTACCGATAACAAAAAGTGGATACAAGTCACATTTGACCACCTCTTGTAACTGCAGACAGAAGTCAAACATGACTTGAGCAAAACCATTCTTACACAGCTTTTTTCCTTTCTTAAAATGTGTATATCATTTTTTAGAACCTTCTGTATTTTTCTTTTCTAGTTAACTTCAATGTTTACCTATTTTCTACAAACTGAGTGCGAGTTATATAATAACTCTTATTGTGTGAGAAATAAAAATAATCCATGGTACCCATATATCAATGGGCAAGAGACATGAATAGAACCTTCTCTAAAGAAGACAGACAAATGGCTAACAAACATATGAAAAAAGGCACATCATCCCTAATTATTAGAGAAATGCAAATCAAAACCACCCTGAGATACCATCTAACCCCAGTGAGAATGGCCCACATCACAAAATCTCAAAACTACAGATGCTGGCGTGGATGTGGAGAGAAGGGAACACTTTTACACTGCTGGTGGGACTGCATACTAATACAACCTTTTTGGAAGGAAGTATGGAGAACTCTCAAGGAACTCAAGCTAGACCTCCCGTTTGATCCTGCAATCCCATTACTGGGCATCTACCCAGAAGGAAAAAAATCCTTTTATCATAAGGACACTTGCACTAGACTGTTTATTGCAGCTCAATTTACAAGGGCCAAAATGTGGAAACAGCCTAAATGCCCACCAACCCAGGAATGTATTAACAAGCTGTGGTATATGTACACTATAAAATACTCTTCAGCCATTTAAAAAAATGGAGACTTTACAGCCTTTGTATTGTACTGGATGGAAGTGGAACACATTATTCTTAGTAAAGCATCACAAAAATGGAGAAGCATGAATCCCATGTATTCAATTTTGATATGAGGACAATTAATGACATTTAATGACATGGTGGGGGGTGGAGGAAGAGGAGAGCAGAGAGAGAATGAGGGAGGGGTGGGGAAAGGAAGAGCAGAGAAAGGGAAGGAACGAGGGGGGTGGGGCCTTGGTGTGTGCCACACTTTTTGAGGGCAAAACATGATTGTAAGAGGGACTTTACCTAACAAATGCAATCAGTGTAACCTGGTTTCTTGTACCCTCAATGAATCCCCAACAATTAAAAAAAAAAAAAATCTATTCTAGTTGCTCTGTGGAGTCCCCTGGGGGAGGGTAAGGGTGAATGCAGGAGCCCTGCTACTAGAACTGTGCTGTAATTCAAATAAGAGACTCCTTCAGAAGCAGAACCTGAGATAAAGATTTGCATGTGAGTAGTTTATTTGAGGTGATCCAGGGCACTGTGGCACAGGGGAAGTGAGAGTGTTTCCAGAAAGGAAACATCCGATAAAAAGTACATCATTAAGTGAGTTACCACTGTGACCAGCTAGAGCCTAATATCACTAGGGAACTCTGGAAGCCACTGTAGAATACACACTCAAAATTGTCACATGTCAGAGGAAAGAGGGGGCATTTAGAACCAACTCCTTTCATTTGCTGGCTGAGAGCCCCAGGGGGTTGGGGGAGAACAATATTACTCCAGTACTTCTAACCTATTGTGTGTAGGGGAGAGGGAGGGCAGATATGAGACCCAAATAATCCCACAAGCAAAGAAACACATACGCTGCCAGTTGAAACTCAGACTTGCTGCACTGAAATGTTAAGGCCAGAGGAGATCTGAGTGGGATGCTGACAGCATCTCCTACAATGGTGTAAGCCTGCACATGTGCTAAAGATGAACATCTTTCTTCTTTACCCAAGAGGAAGCCTTAGATACCACATAATCTGACCTTCCCTCAGCCTCAGCCATACTGATGGGATGAGGAATGAATGATTGAGTCTGGAAAGTCCTATCAGTTCTCTCTCTCCCCAAAATTTGGACTAAAGCAAAGAAAAGAATTGAGTAAGGCCTGAGGAGATGAGCTAGACAGGCATTAAGTGGAAAGCTAAGGCTGCCACTTTGTAGCAATAAAGAACCACATATTAGCTCCTGAGTGAACAAAGAACTGGATCTTGCAGGGAGTTGTTCAACAGATATTTATGAGATATCTGCTACGTGCTATATGTCAAGGCTCTAAAAATGAAGGTACCTACCTTTGAGAAACTCAGCCTGTGAAGGTGATATAAATACAAACAGATAATAACAACAGTATATTTTAAGAGATATCATTTGCTGAGAACAATTCCCAACCTACCTTTGTCAACTAGAAAGTAAACATTCCAAGGATCCAGTTCAAAGGTTACATCACCCAAGTTATCTTCATCGGTTGCCTGGCATACTCCAATCGATTTCCCAATTGGAATTTCTTCATCCAATGTGATATTGACTTTATCATGCATACTTGAGTTAGTGGAAGTAACAGTCAAAACTGCACTTTCAAATCTGAATGAATTTATTTTAAAAGGAAAGATTATTAAAGTGACATTGGCTTCCTGTGTGTTATTTTCTACAGCTTATGGTGGTGAAAGAGTAGAAAGTTGGAAATAGCAGTGATGCAAGTGGAAATTCCGACCACAAGATGAATAGCTAACTCATTCATTGAGTGCTTACCTCCCACACACTTTATTCCTCACAGCAGGCCTAGGATGTAGGTACCATTTTTGTCTCCATTTTGCAAAAACGTAGACTGAGATTTTAAGAAATTGGGGATCTTTCGGAAGTAAAAATCAAGATGGCTGAGAGAAGGTTTGACTGCATGCATACTTGGCTGTAGAGCTTGCATGCTTAATCACCATGCTCTTATCCTTCTATAAGAACCAGCTTCATGAAATTGCTGACCCTCAATAAACTCCCTAGCAATGATATTTGCCAGAATCTCCCTTGAAGGTAGTGAGAGATAATCCAGCAGAAGTTGACACTAAGAAACATACTGCACTGATAACATTTTATTCTATTGCAATTTCAATACATTTTATACTTTAAAACAATGATTTTCAACTGGTGTGCCATGGCACACTGGCGTGCCACAAGAGCATCTTAGATGTCCCGTGAAAATTTTTGAAGACCATTAATTAAATTATTTTCAAAAGGAGTTCAAAGCACAGTAAGTATATTTCTTTTTAACACTTTTTTTGTGTGCTATTTTATTTTATTTTATTTTTAATCTATTGTTTCATGTTCATTGAAGATACAAAGAATTAGGTTACACTGTTTGCATTTGTTAGGTTAAGTCCTCTTATAATTGTGTCTTGCCCCCAAGAAGTGTGCCATACCCTGTAATCCCCCAGCCTCCTCCCTTCTCCCTCCTCCCCCATTCGCCTGCCCCTCCCCCTCAAATTGATCTGAGTTTTTCTCTTATGTGGGATCATCTACTGGCTTCATATTAGTATTGGGTACATTGTATTCTTGCTCTTCCATTCTTCTGATACTTTACTGAGAAGAATGATTAACACTTTTTTTGATCAACGTAATTTAAGTGAGCCTCAGAAGTTTAACTATAGGTTTGAGTGTGCCATGAGATAAAAAATGTTGAAAAACACTGCTTTAAAACTATTTTGCTTATGGCATTTAAGAAAGCCCTCTTTCTTGGAATCTTACATTTCAAGTGGTTGTTCACATCAAAGTTGCTTATTTTGCCTCTCAGGAAAATAAAAATTCAATAATGAATTTGAGAGCCTATATTTTCAAATTCAGTTTCCCCTGGTCAAATTAAAATATTATGTTTTATTCCCTTACCTGCAAGTAAGAATGGGGTCCTTATTGTTCACATTGATGAGAAAAATCTTTAGGTTTCCAGCAGTAAATAGTCCTCCAGGATCAACCACTTTAATAACCAGGGAAAAACTGAAAGTGCAGCCACAAGAAAAACAGCTAAGACTTTATGGTAGCTAACAGGCTCTCCCAGAAATGAATCTACTGGGCTTAACTAACCACTTAAAACAATTGATTCATCTAGTCAAAATGGCAATCCAATCACTTATTTTAACAGTTGGAAATAGCTAAGACATTGTCAAAGACCAAATTATTCAAATCAGTGTAGAAGACAGGCAGGAACTCGGATAAGTCTGTTAATCCTCACAAGTAATAAAAAGACAAAGGGAATTTCTCCACATGTTGTAGCAAACGAAGCTTTTGGCTATGGCTCCTTACCTTTCAAACACTAGTGTTTCAATACCAAAAATTAACAAGTGCAAAGGGGAAGGTGTTAAGAACCCTTCAAAACAACTTTATGACTATGGGGAAATATAAGGATCGTTAGATGATTAATGGGTTTTTATTTTAGCAGAGATGTGTATGAGTTTAAGAAATAAGAGTGGTTGAGGAAACTGAACATATCCTAATTTTGAAAGTTGAACGTTCACATAGATTGGGCAGCGCCTGTGGCTCAGTGGGTACGGTGCCAGCTCCATGTACCGAGGGTGGCAGGTTTGAACCCAGCCCCAGCCAAACTCCAATAACAAAAAAAAAAAATAGCCAGGCATTGTGGCGGGGGTGCCTGTAGTCCCAGCTACTCAGGAGGCCTAAGCCCAAGAGCTAGAGGTTGCTGTGAGCTGTGACGCCACAACACTCTACCGAGGGTGATAAAATGAGACTCTGTCTCTAAAAAAAAAAAAAAGAAAGAAAGAAAGAAAAGAAAGTTGAATGTTCACATAGATAACTGTCATTGCAGGTAACCAGGAAGGACTGTCCAAATTTTAGTAAGCCTCCCATTCCAGAAAACTCTTCAGTTCCAGGAAAATCAGATTTGGTTACCTCTCCAGAAAAATAAAATATATTTTAACTCAAAATGCACCAAATGTTTTCCTTCTATTTGTCCCAGAAATTGAACCAGTTCTCAATTTTTCTCTTATTTCATAACTTTTCTGACAAGAAGATGAATATTTTTGACAAAAACAAGTCAATAACTTTAAAAAATAATTCTGAGAAGTCTTAACTCCTAGAATGCACTAAAAAGCTCAGCTTGCATTTGGTTGAAAACTCTGGAGAGTTGACTGCAGCAGGGAAAGCAGCAATACGCCTTTCTAACACTCTCAGAAGGATTTGAACAAGTGATTCCATGACCCCTATGTCTCCTTAAATGAAAGAAATTGATAAGAATCCTGAAGATTCCAACACTTTGATTCTCACTCAAAGGTCTGCTCTGTGACCCTAGAAGCTCTGGAGCTAGGAAAAAAATTAAGGAATGTTGGATCTCTGTAGAACATTAGCCAGAATTCATTGCAAAGTTTTAGCCAAAGAATTATTTATTCAAATTCTGAAAACAGAACTTCAGTGTTCCAGTATTGCCTCCTCTGATTGAGAAAAAAAGAAAGCTTTAGTTTTCACTTACCAAGAAAAAAGTTAGTTTCTTAAGCTCTGTTAACAAATCTTAAGATTTATAAGTACCTTGAATGTAATCATTTTTCCATGAGGTCTCCCAGGCCAAAAAGAATTTTATACATTACTTCCAGAGCTATTTATGACATGAGATAATTCAAAGAATTGTTTCACATGGGGCAGAAGAATTTAGGATTAAAGAAGAATTGATAAAGATTTTGTCAATTTCTACACACAAATTATATGAAGATAATACAAATTTAGGCAAACTCTTCTGCTGACCTATGAACATAGCAAAAGAAATCACAGTCCATTTCTTAATTCTGAACCCATTTTACTGAGAGGTGATCACATATGATGTGTGGGCACCTAGTCTGTCCTAGAGCTTCACTTTTAAAGATGCTACACTTAGGATATGCAGGGCATCCCTAAAGTTAATAATAATAAATTGCACACGAACTTTATGGACATCCTGTATATATGTGTCCCATCCTCAACTTTCTTCATAACAGAAAAGAATCTCTTAGAGATTCAGGAGCAATTTGATTGGGTTCACTTAGAGGTCTATATCCTTTTCATAAAAAGCACTTTGATGCAGAACACATGTGTGGAAGTGGTAGTCATGATAATCATTATAAAAATAAAAGTGAACCATTAGTTACCCACTTACAAGATGTGAAGGAAATAAGGAGAAAATGTCAGGGCATTAGCTCTTCAAAGATGACGTTCACATTGTAAAAGAATTCTGGTTTGGGTTTTTTTTTTTTTTTTTTAGCCTCTCTTTTTATTCACATTGGTCATGGTGAAAGAATTCTACATCACAGGTATCCACTGTGGAGTCTCCACTTGTTTCCACAGCAGGACACAAACTCTACCCCTGAAATAATCTGGGTGCTTCACTCTGAAGAGAACAGGTGACACAAGAAACCCTAACAGCCAAGTCAATCACCTATACCAGCCACTGTGGCATTATAGGTGAAGCAGCGATTTCATCTTTAATGTAATGACAAAAGCATTTTCATTTGGGGCCCACATCAGGACTAGATGAGAGCAAATCATCAAAAAAAAGTGAAATATGAACCAAAGGATCAGCATTTCAAGTGAATAACCCAGTAATGGTATTTACCTTCTAGCTTCACTCTCAAAATCAAAAGCTGCTGCTGTGGAAATTGTCCCAATGCTGTCGATTGTGAAGCCAGAGCCCTCCGGGGCAATGAAGTACTGTTTATTGGACAGTAAAGAGAAAGCAAAATATTGGAGCTACACCAACTGCCTCCCTGGCAAGATTCCATACTTCTCCAGGATCCAGCCTGAAATCTTTGTGCTCCGTCCCCACTTCCCACCCCCAACAAACCCCAACCTTCACACCCACCTCCCCACTCCCACCCTGCACAGGATAGGTGCTCAGTGAATGTATGCCTATGATAATGAAACTATGCTACATGCAATTGCCTTTAAGCCAGACCACCTGCCCTTAAACATTAAAAATGAATTTTCCTCATATCTTAAATCAGTATGATATTAATACCTGAACATTTCTTGTAACACTTCACCCAAAGCTAAAATTAAATAAAATCAGTTACATTTAGAGAAACTTGCGGAATGTTTAATAAGAACTCAGGGGTTATTTGTTTGTTTGGTGATGGCGAAGATGGGCTTTGGAGGAGAGGGAGGTCAGAGAGCTGTAGGGAAGGGCAAATGAAATACCAGGACATCTGTTTGTCTGACTTTGAATGTGCAGATGCAGGTTATACTTTATCCAGTTGTTTCTTAGTGGCTCATTGACTTTGAGTTTTGTCCAGTTACTGTATTAAATGCTTCAACAGAGCATGTCTTAAGTACTGCTATTAATTAGGTACTGCTATTATCCCTATCTCATAGATAGAAAGACTACGGCAGGGGTCCTCAGACTTTTTAAACAGGGGGCCAGTTCACTGTCCCTCAGACCATTTGAGGGCTGGACTATAGTTAAAAAAAAAAAAACTATGAACAAATTTCTATGCACACTGCACATATCTTATTTTGAAGTAAAAAAACAAAATGAGGGCAGTGCCTGTGGCTCAAAAGAGTAGGGCACCGACCCCATATACCAGAGATGGTGGGTTCAAACCCAGCCCTGCCCAAAAACTGCAAAAAAGAAAAAAAGGGGTGGGGGGAACAAATACAAATACAATATTTAAAATGAAAAAAAAGGCGCCCCCTATCGGCAAAAAAAAAAAAAAACCTCCTAACTTCAGGAAAAAAAGGCCCCCCTTAACAACAAAAAAGGCCCTACTAACTGCAGAAAAAGAAAATAGACCTCCTAACTTAAAAAAAAAAAAAAAATACTAACTTGTTCTTACCTCGGTCCTCAGGCAGCAACAGGCTCTGCACAGGCAAACTCGTGACTTGTCCGATCCCGAGACTGAGAGGAGGAGTCGAGAGACCGAGGGAAGGAGGGGAGTCGGAGGGTGCTGCACACATTCCACACATGTGCACTGCGGCCAGGTCGAGTTGGCTGCTAAGCAGGACAGGCAGCCACGGCAAAAACACCTGACGGCTGGATAAATGTTCTCGTCAGGCCGCGTGTGGCCCACGGGCTGTAGTTTGAAGACCCCTGGACTATGGCTTAGAAAATTCAAGTGGCTTGTCCCCAGTCCTAGGCTGAGTTTTTAGTCACTGTACATATTTCCTCTTTGCTCCCTGCATCACATCCCGAAGACAAATTTCTGGCCAAAGAGACCAAGTGAATTCAGGGCTTTTTATTTAGGTGAGACTCAAAAAGCCAGAGCAAAAATCCATAATGAGATTAACGTAGGAGTTAATTATACCGAGTGCTGCTGACTTAATAATTGTGTAGACCCAGAGATAATTTAATAGAGAAGATTTAACCTAGAAGGATTGCAAAGCAACCTAAACATCACTTGGAAAAAGTTAGTGACCTTTTAGTTTATTGATTTCCTGATGAATCATCATGTTCTGATTAATTTTAATTCATGTCACCCATTTTTATACATATAAATAAGATGGAATTGATTTCTGCTCTTTCTATAGAACAATGTAGAATATTATTAGCATTCCAGAATGGCAGACAAATCAATCACATGCTTACCTTTAGGGAAAACACAGGAATAATAATGCCTGTTTATGAAGGAAGGATGGAGGATGGTTGGTGACTAAATTACCTGAGAGTGCTCACAGTAGATCTGGTTTTACATAAATATATACATAGTATGATTTTTTTCAAAAGACATTTGCATTTATGTCTGTAGCTGTTCAAAAATTTACAGTTCCAAATTCAATTTCTGTGTGACATAGCTGTCAACAACTTGGGGGAAACAATGCCTATGGGGAAGCTACATTTTTATGAGGTTTAATTTTTCATAAAATAAGGTACTCTTTAGAAAGAAATGAATGATGGCACTCATCTGAACAACTCCTGCCAGTCGTTCAGGGGAGGGCTGGAGATGGTGGTTGCTAGGCAGCCAGAGCCATCACTGGAAAATCCACCTAAATAAAAGGGGCCCTGGACAGGAAATCAGGCAGAGAAATGAGAGATTAACTCTCTGTGGGGCCTGGCAACTTAGATTCATTTTATTTTTCCTCCTATTTCATCTGTAATGACACCATTAGCTAGTAAAGAAATGTTTTAGCCATAAAAATGAGAATGGCAACCCCACTCCCAGGTTCTAAGGCACAATAACAGATTACAGGGGAGAATATGTGTCAAAAAGAGACATTGGTCCCTCTGGATGGACTTATCTGTAGAATCCATTTTATTCCCTTCACTGAAAAGCATGAACATTTGCTCTATTTGCTCTCAGAGAAGCTTGGGAATTGGAAATGTCAGAGCCTGAACTTCAGGCCAGACACAAGAAGATTTAAGGCCTTTCCTATGGCACTCAAGCTTGCTGCTTGGAGAGCAGAGACATGGGAACCATGGCTGGATTCTCCTGGGTTCTTAGCATCACTGGTAAGAGAAACAATTGTGATGGCTACCTGTTACTGTGACCTTGATCCTGTGCTCAGCAATTTTCCTTAATTATCTCATTTAGCCCTTGAACTGATGATTGCCCTATCTTGTAGGTAAGGAAGTTGAGGTTACAGAATCTAAGGGAATGGCCCAAGAACACATTGCTTAGTGAGTGGCCATGCTGAAACTCAAAACCAGATCTTTCTGACCCCAGAGCTGTTCTATTATAAAGCAGCTCTCGTGAGAAACTATCTCCCTGGGGAAAAGAATGTATGCCTTTCTATTTTTAAAAACATTGTATTTAAACTCATTTTTAAATGTTTTGAGTGGGGATTAAAGAATCTAAAGTGGGCAAAAACATGACTTCACAGCAAGTCAATGTCACAGTTTGCAAGGAGGACAAGGGAGGGAAATGGGGGAAGGAAAAGGAAAGGAAGAGAAGAGCAGGGGAGGGGAGCGGAGGGGCAGGGAAGACAGAGAGTCTACAATGGACCCCCGAGAAACTCAGCATTAGAAGGACCAACTTAGGAGAATGAACCAGGAAAGAAAATAAGAATAGCTGGTCCAGAAGGTAGGAGAAAACCCAAGAGCATTTATTATCACTAAATAATATGTACATACTGATAATTTCGTATTCATTTGTTGAATACTATCTTTTTAAGCACTACTCTAAGCCCCTTACATGCACTACCTCATTTAATCCTCATCATACCCCTGAGGCAAATCCTATTATTAACCTTATTACAAATTTTAAAAAAAACGAAAGAAAAACTGACTTATAGATAGGTTAAGAGACTTGCCCAGAGTCAGAAAGCCAGAAAGTGGCAAAGCCAACAATTTCACATAAACCACCTAACTTTCTTCTCTGCTCTTGTGCTGATGCACAAGGTCTAATTTGGTAGTTTCTTCCAGGGTAATATTTTCTTGAGAGGAAATAGTACTGAAGCATGATCTAGGCTGATTTTTTTTCTTTCTTTTTTCCCCATTTTGCATTTTTTTTTTTTATGCATGAACATTAACTAATTGCTGATCACCTACAAAATCTTATTTAGGAGAGATACATTTTTAAGAAATAGTTTCAAACTATAAACAGATATAATTCCAGTCTAAACATTAATTATGTTAGTGCAACCTTGTATTTTTATCCTAGGACTATAGAAGGTAATAACACCTCATTCTGAGCATTTTCTGCAACAGAAGTAGAACGGGACTTATGCTTGCCCTTGAAAGCTTTGAGGTCTTACATGGAATCCTTTTAACTTTTCTCCATTCTTAACATTCGCTTTATAAACAACAGGAATAGTTTTCTATCTGTACACTTTCACTGGACTTTGTGCATTAGAGCCCTCATCCTTCCTAGCACAAAGCCTTCTCAACCACTTCTAATGCATTGTCACAATAACTAGCTAAAGTGAGAGACTCATCATAGCATTTTTGCTTGCTGGACCCAGACTCAGAATCCTTCTTAACACTCCTGAGAGCCTCTATCCATCAATAAAAGACAGTATGCAATTTGAATCTGATTTGCCATCACTGATCAACCTGATCAAGCCAGATGTTCCCAGTAGACTTCCCCAGGTGTTTACTGTTCCCCTGGTAGCAGGTAATGCATTTGAAAAGCTTTACAAGCATTTCTGCAATTCTTCATAGCATATGGCTCATGGACCATTAAAAGCTCTCATCCACAAGTTAATTGTTGAAGATGAATAATTCGTGGGAATTCATTATATTGTCCTCATTTTACTGTTATAAAAGTTTCCATAAATATTTACACATGCAGACCTACTTGAATCAAAGTACCTAATGTGGGGCCTGGGAATGTGAATTTTTATCAGGCTGACCAGAGTAATTTTTATATTCTCTAAATGTGTTTCTTTAAAGTGATTCCCAGTCTTGGGTCTACAATAGAATCACTTGGGGAAATTTAAATGTGCCGGTGTCTCTATTATATCCCAAACAAATGAAGTTGGAATCCTTAGGGATATAACCTGAGCATTAAAGTTTTTTAAACCATGGACAATTTTGCACAATAGCTAAATCTGAAATTTTGCCATAATACCCCTGCCTTTTTCACTCCTCACTCAATCCAGTAATCTATTTAGGAACCACATCTTTTGTGGACCTGAGTGGACCAATATCCTTCATTCTTTTACAAGTTCCCATTAGATGGGTTAACTCTGCATGATTTAAAACTTAGTTTATACAGATGCTCCTGCAACCCAGTGGCTTTTGCTGTCTCTTAAGGATTCCTCCCAAACAGATCCCAAGATGAAACTATGTGTTCGAGCGATCAAATGCTTCAGAAAACCTGTAGTAGAGAGACCAAGAAGGGGAGGAAGCCAAGAAAAGTATGATCTCCAAGTCCCACAGAGGTGGCTTCAACCTGATCCTATGGGTGAGCTCAGGGGTTTACACTTACCCTTGGAGTTGTTCACCCAAGGAAAAATAGGTAGGACTTTCATACTCATTTGGTGGTTAAGGGCTACTCCAGGAAGATGTGATTTCCCAGGTACTTTCTGCTCTTTCAACCTGCAAAAAACACCCAATGGCTAATGGAAGCAAAAGTACATTGAACTTGATGTAGAGTGGGGTACACCACACAAAAATGGTAAAAGGGTACCCCAAAGGGAAGAGCATGGATATTAGCCATTGTAGGTTCTAAATCTTTCTTTGTTATAGAAGCTTAAAAAAATTAGAGACTGAGTCATTCCAGAAAGCAATGTTAACTTCCACTCTAAGAATCAGTCACCTAATAAATAAGTAACTTTGTTTTGTCCTATATTCTTTGATAACTCTGATAACACCTGGACTTTATTTCATCTCTGAATTGATTGGTAAATGCTACCTGAGCACCATATCAAGAGAAAAGGTGAACTCAGGTTGGAAAAGTGCTGTGTTCAATTAGTGATGCCTGCCACAAGCAAATGAGAAGGCAATCAGAACAGTGAACTTTGGTATTTAAGTAGAATGCGTAGGGACCTTCTAAAAAGTACTGATAGTTGGCACAGCGCCCGTAGCTCAGTGAGTAGGGCACCAGTCACATATGCCAAAGTTGGCGGGTTCAAGCCCAGCCCTGGCCTGCCAAACTGCAATGAAAAAATAGCAGGGTGTCGTGGTGGACGCCTGTAGTCCTAGCTACTTGGGAGGCTGAGGCAAGAGAATTGCTTGAGCCCAAGAGTTGGAGGTTTCTGTGAGCTGTGATGCCACAGCACTCTACCGAGGGTGACATAGTGAGACTCTGTCTCAAAATAAAATAAATATAAATAAAAACTACCAATGGTGGCCCACTCCCCAGAGATTCTGATTTTTTTATTCAACTGGTCTGAGGAAGGGCCCTGACATCTGTCTCTCTCTCTTTTTTTGTTTTTCTTCTTTGACAGAATCTCACTCTGTTACCCTTGATAGAGTGCCATGATGTCATAGCTCACAGCAACCTCAAACTCTTGGGCTTAAGTGATCCTCTTGCCTCAGCCTCCCAAGTAGCTGAGATTAAAGGCACCCACCGAACACCTGGCTGTTTTTTAGAGATGGGGTCTTGCTTGTGCTCAGGCTGGTCTAAAACTCCTGAGCTCAAGCAGTCGGCTCATCTCAGCCTCCCAGGCATGCCAGGTCCACAGGTATGAGCCACTGTGCCTGTCTGTCATCCTGCTTGGTTCTCTCACCACAGCCAAGGTAAAGAACTATAGTAATATTCAGCATGAATTACCACACTATTTCCCACTTGCCCCAGGAATATTTTCTGGAATACTTTACAATAATGAAATAAATCCTCCTAAGAATAAATACTTTATTATAATTGCTGCTTTGGTCCGATAAAAATTTCTTTTCAAACAAGAACAACAGAATATTTTTGTTTGTTTGGTCTTATCTTGGACCTTCCAACAGTGTAGACTTTGAACAGGTTAGTCAATGCCAAATCTTCCTTTGCCTTGGGGAAAAATAGACTTACAGTATTGATCTCTTTTCTCATACCCTTCATATAATTACACTCAGACAATTGCATTACCTGTAGAAAGCATTGCCAAATATACAAGTTTGCAATTTGTAAGGCAAAAAGTAATAAATATTTCTTGTGCAATTGTTCAGAGTCTATTGCTTGTTGCAAGATGATTTAGCAGTGGCATGACTACTGGCTACAGTATATTACAAACTTGCATGCCATCTTGTGGAGGATGTCACAAGTTGTGAAATTATGAGGTAAACAAACACTGCCCCCAAAATATTTATAAAAATATGATTGTGGTGTGCTCCAAACATCTGCCTCTCATGTGGAGAATTAAAAATATTTTCTAGATATTTAAAACTTCTTAAAATTGCTTTTTCCCCAATTATGTAGCTATTTCAAGCAAAATTGGTTTTGAGCCTGATTGCCTCCATTTTCAAATTCATTTAGTTAGTATATGCCTAAATCAGTGATTCTCAGCCTTCCTAATGCCACGACCCTTTAATACACTGGCCTAAACTAAATAATATTTCATCACATTCCAAAACTTTCCAAGACTGTCATATTGTGTGACTCATACCTTTTCCCCCTTTCTCTTGGTGTCACAAAGAGATGAAATTTTAAGATGAGATTAGGGTACAAGACCCGGCAACTGGGAGCAAATCAGAAAGTAACCTTTGAAGTGATTCTGCAAACATTTCCTGAGGGGCTACTATGAAGAAGAACAAAGCCCGCTCCTGTTTATGTGAAGGAGGTAAAAAGATACTACAACTTTATAAGAGTGTTGATATGTTCTACAAGACCACAAACTAATTAAATAAAAGCAAATCATTCCCTTGTTCTGTTAATTGACATTGAGCAGCCCAAAGAGTTCGTTTTCCTACTAGATGCAAAAGGTTTTCTTTTTATTAAATAGGTGCAAAGGTTTGTGTACATAGGCACTACCCAAGTGAAGTGGTGTTATACCAAAAGCAAAATGTTTTGTCTGTCTTGTTTGGTTGGCTGTTGACGCTGAACAGCCTAATCAATGCCAAATTTTACTTCAATTTTATCTCATTTTACTTCTGAGAATAGACTTAAATAATGGACTCCTGCGGAGTGACTCCTGGGATGGTTAGCCCTCCCCTTTCTATCCTCTTTCTCTTTATACTGACCACAGCTGGTTTGAAGGGAACCCAAAGAGCTCTTCTCACTCCCAGTGAGATGACAACTTTATCCTCCTCGGTGGCACTGACTATATCGACTATCTAAACTTCCTAAGAGATCCATCCCGAGAAAAAGTTATAGCCAGTACAGACTGTCCACATCCCCTGCCTCCTGTAAGCAACCGTCATGACATGTCACGTAAACTTCAGTCACCCCAGGAAATTCAATCCTCATCATCAGCGCCTCCCACTCAATCTTTCAGTCATTTCAAGGTGCCCTCAAAAATTCAATCTCTTATCAGCAAACTTGCTTATTTCTTCCACCTCTTTTCTGAATGGTCTGTTCACCTTTACGTTTCTCCGGATGATTCCTTCTCCTTCTCTTGGAGGCAGTGAATTCATCTCACTTCCTCAAGTCTCCAGCACTCTGGTGACCCCCTTCCTCTTCTTACCCTCCACTGCTGGCTTTGTTTCCTATTTCACTGAGTAGAAGAAATAAAAAAAAAAAACCTACTGCCACTTTATTTTAAATCATTGACTATCATTTTAAAATTGCCGACTACTCCACTATAAAATTTCTTGTCTCCTTCTCTGCTTTATTTTCCTCCATTACACTTGGCGGTATCTCATATTCCAAAAGATGATATAATCAATCTTTCTACCACTAGAATATAAGGTCCATGAGGGCAAATGTCTTTGTCTCTTTTCTTCACTGGCAAAGCCCCACTTCTTGGAATATTGCTGGCACTAATAAGCATTCAACAAATAGTGGTTGGGTGGGCCACAATATGAACATGCAACTACTCTACTCTCCTTTATGCGTATGCCCCCTTCTATGCTATCTTCCATCCTGTCTCTTTAGATAATGAGCCATGCTTCTACAGCACACACTCCACTCACGCCCTGATGCCGTCGCCCACTGCCTACCCAAGGGCATCACCCCAGCAATTGTTGCCACTAACTCCTGTGTTATTAATTTTCTCCTCTTTGCTGGATTATCCCCATTCACATAAAACAGGCTATAATACTCCAAAATGAAAATTTCTTTTGATTCCACATTCTCCTTCAGGTACTGTATAATTTCTCTGCTCTGCTTATTAGGAAAATTCTTTGAAAGCTGTCTCTGCTCATTTCTTTCCTTGCCTCCCATTCCCTTGGAACTTCTGCAGTCATATTTTCATTCTCAGTACTGGCACTGAATGGACACACTTATCAAGGTCATTGGAGATCTCCGTTCATTCACTCATTGGTCATCTGCCAAGGGTCAGGTGCTTATCTAAGTTCTAGCACTTAGCAGAATTTTGCAGCATTTTGTCCCAATAAAATGCTAGTAATTGACTGGTAATCTCAGCCCTTATCTACCTCAAAAACTCAGCAGCACCGGCTCCTTGTAACACATCTTCCTGGGCTTCTGGGGATGCTCCACTATCCTGACTTTCCTTTCACCTATTGGTCCTATTATCATTCTTCCTAAACCCTAAATGTTAGGGCATCCCTAAGCTCAGCCTTTGGACCTTTCTTTCCTAAATCCATACTCACTTCTGGGGTAATATTATTTAGTCCCAGGCTATAAATGCTGTGTACAAACTGGTAACTCCAAGTTGAGGCTCCAGCCCCCATGTCTTTCCTGAGCTCCAGATTTTTTTGATCTAGCTTCCCACTCTTCAGGGACATCTGATTGACTTCTCAATCTAAACATATCCCAAACAAAGAATGCGATGTTCCTCCTCAACCCCAGTTCTCTTCAGTGAGTTGCTCAGGTCAAAAACCTAAAAACTGTCTTGATTCCTCTCTCACCTTGACACCCTAAATCCAGTTTGTATACAAGTCTGTAAACATTACCTTCAAAATATATGCAAATTACCAAAATATTCAGGGGTGAAAGGTAAATATTTTCACAACTTACTTTGATGACCATAAATAAAATAAGAGGAATTGTTACATGGAAATAAGGATGGATCATGGTGTGATGGGAATGCACTCCATTTTTTAGCTCTTTCAAATTTTGTGTATAGATTAAAACATTTTTAATAAAATGTTGGGAAAAATATATAAAATATGACTTCTCATCATCCCAACTGCTACCATTCTGGACCAAACCACCATCACCTCTAAATGGCTCCCTACGTCCACTCTCGCCTCTTTACAGTCAATATTTTAACAGTTATCTGACAGGTTGATCTTTAAAAACATAAGTAGCTAAGTGGTTAGGGTGCCAGCCACATGCTCCAGGGCTGGTGTGTTCGAACTGGGCTGGGCCTGCCAAACAACAACAACAAAAGCTGGGTATTATGGTGGGTGCCTGTAGTCCCAGCTACTAGGGAGGCTGAGGTTTCTATGAGCTATGATACCACGGCACTCTACCAAGGGTGACAAAGTGAGACTCAGTCTCAGTAAAAAAATAAAAAATAAAAAAAAAGTCTTTCTGCCTGTGGATGCTGCCGAGGAAGCATCGTTAAAGTCTCTCTTCCCACTGCCGTCATGTCTAAGTCAGAGTCTCCTAAAGAGCCCGAACAGCTCCAGAAGCTATTCATTGGAGGGTTGAGCTTGAAACGACTGATGAGAGTCTGAGGAGCCATTTTGAGCAATGGGGAATGCTCACAGACTGCATGGTAATGAGGGATCCAAACACCAAGCGCTCCAGGGGCTTTGGGTTCGTCACATACGAACCGTGGAGGAGGTGGATGCAGCAATGAATGCAAGGCCACACAAAGTGGATGGAAGAGTTGTGGAACCAAAGAGAGCTGTTTCCAGAGAAGATTCTCAAAGACCTGGTGCCCACTTAACTGTGATAAAGATCTTTGTTGGTGGCATTATAGAAGATACTGAAGAACATCACTTAAGAGACTATTTTGAACAGTATGGGAAAATTGAAGTGATCGAAATTATGACTGATAGAGGCAGTGTCAAGAAGAGGGGCTTTGCTTTTGTTACGTTTGATGACCATGATTCTGTGGATAAGATTGTCATTCAGAAATACCATACTGTGAATGGCCACAACTGTGAAGTAAGGAAAGCCCTGTCAAAGCAAGAGATGGCTAGTGCTTCATCCAGCCAAAGAGGTCAAAGTGGTTCTGGAAACTTTGGTGGGGGTCGTGGAGGTGGTTTTGGTGGAAATGACAACTTTGGCCATGGAGGAAACTTCAGTGGTCATGGTGGCTTTAGTGGCAGCCATGGTGGTGGTGGATATGATGGCAGTGGGGATGGCTACAATGGATTTGGTAATGATGGAAGCAATTTTGGAGGTGGTGGAAGTTACAATGATTTTGGCAATTACAACAATCAGTCATCAAATTCTGGACCCATAAAGGGAGGAAATTTTGGAGGCAGAAGCTCTGGCCCTTATGGTGGTGGCAGCCAATACTTTGCC
>CAUYRH010010893.1:0-30776 GCA_963574655.1 Perodicticus potto | reverse complement strand
CCATGGCAAAACTAGAAGAGTCTACAATGTTACCCATCATGCTGTTGGCATTGTTGTAAACAAACAAGTTAAGGGCAAGATTCTTGCCAAGAGGATTAATGTTCGTATTGAGCATATTAAGCACTCTAAGAGCCGAGATAGTTTCCTGAAATATGTGAAGGAAAACAGTCAGCAAAAGAAGGAAGCCAAAGAGATAGGTACCTGGGTTCAACTGAAGCATCAGCCTGCTCCACCCAGAGAAGCCCACTTTGTGAGAACCAACGGAAAGGAGCCTGAGCTTCTGGAACCCATTCCTTATGAATTCATGGCATAATAAGCATATAACATAGCACACAGGAGTACCAGTGGACCCATGATTTTAGGTGCAAGAACTTATTTATTCCCCATGAGCTCATGGCATAGTAGGTGTACAGCTTAGCACACAGGATAACCAATAGACCCCATGTAACAGTGATACAAGGTGCTGGAACCTATTTCCCATGAATTCAAAAGTCGATCAATGCTTAGTCACATTCAATGGCAAGGTGCTCCCTCCCTCTCACCTCCCACCCCCCGATCCCCGATCTACTGGAACCTCTTCCCTATGAATTCGTGGCACGGTAGATAAAAATAATAGCCTACTGCTACTGTAAAAATGTTTCCTGTTCATTCACTAAAAGTATGATTTTTTTCCCCCAAAGAAATATTAAAGCAAATTTTAATGTGTCCTAAAACAAACAAACAAAAAAAACACAATACATTTTGGACATCATTCCATATTTATTTCATTTTATTTTTTTGAGACAGAGTCTCACTTTGCCCCCTTAGTAGAGTTCTGTGATGTCATAGCTCACAGCAACCTCAAACTGTTGGGCTCACGCAATCCTTTTGTCTCAGTTTTTCATTTTTGGTAGAGACAGTGTCTCACTCTTGCTCAGGCTGGTCTCAAACTCATGAGCTCAAGTGATCCACCTGCCTCAGCCTCCCAGAATGCTAGGATTACAGGGTGAGCCACCACACCTGGCCCATTCCATAGCTATATTTGAAAAGATTCTTCATTTTCTTTAATTTCTACTAAGAAGTATCTTACATGGATGTATTCAATGAATATTTATTAAAGTATACTACACATGAGGTGTTTTTCTAAGCCCGGATATATCAGTGAACAAAACAAACAAAAATCTTTTCCCTTATGGAGTTTATATTCTAAATAGGATATGTAGTAATTTATTTAACCAGTTCCCTAATGATGAACATTTATAAGGTTTTCAATCTTTTAGTATTATAAACAGTGAGTACTTTATACATACAGTCATGTGTCAGTAAAAGAGGGTGACACATTTAAGAAATGCATTGTTAGGTGATTTAGTCCTTGTTCGAACATCTTAGAGCCTACTTACAGAAACCTAGATGGTGTAGCTTGCTACAGGCTGTAGGGATATTGCTCGCTGGATGTCACTGTGATGAATGCCACAGGCAACTGTAACACAACGGTAAGTCTTTCCCTACCCATGTGATGCTGATGGAGTAAATTATTATTAATTATTATTTTTTGAGTCAGAGTCTCACTTTGTTGCCCTCGGTAGAGTGCCATGGTGTCACAGCTCACAGCAACCTCAAACTCTTGGGCTTAAGCGATTCTCTTGCCTCAGCCTCCCAAGTAGCTGGGACTACAGGCGCCCGCCACAATGCCTGGCTATCTTTTGGTTGCAGTTGTTTAGTTGGCCCGGGCCGGGTTTAAACCCGCCACCCTTGGTGTGTGTGACTAATGTTGTAACCACTGTGCTACGGGCGCTGAGCCAGGAGTAAATTATTGACCCACTTTTTCAGAGAAAAGGTATAATACACAAAAATATTAAGAAGAGACCCAGAAACAAACCTTCATCTCCTATTTCCGTTTATTCCATATGCAAAGCTTTTTGTACCTTCAACAGATTCCCTACATTAATTATTTTGGTTTATTCTCTCATCCCAACATGCTTGTGAGCAGAAGAATAAGCATATATTTCTCCAGTGTTTTGGTTTTTTCCTCCTTGAAATGATTTACAAATACAATCTCGCAGATAAATAATCCTCAATCCAACCTTCAGCTACTTCCAGTTGGAATTCAGACATTGAGTTCAAACCTTTCCACGGGTGCTTCTTTCCAGATAGCCTCATTTTGATCTACTACATAGCATGACTCTGAATGGCTTTCTTATGTCAATTTAATTAACCCTGAGGTGACACTAAGCCATTTACATGCATAGGCCCCAGGTATAGTGTCCTATTCGTATCCTCAAGGGTATCCATGGGATTACTGGTGCAGACTCTGAATCTGAAAGGGAAAGATCAGCATTGTCTCTGATTTGCTAAACTTGAAATTAGTATTATCCAGTATGTATCCATTGTGCATAGATAAGGGTAGATATCCATTCTATCCCTATCCCGTGGGATTTGGCTACACTTAAACTGATGAGCAGTGGGTCAAGCAAGTTTCATGAATGATTGCCTTGCTCCTTCTAATTTAGCCCTTCTAACCCTGAAACTTACGCCTAGGACACATGGCTCTGTGGAATTCCAGGGCATGGGCATCATTTCCAAACACATGTTCTGAAACAAAATTACACTTACTTTTAAACTGGTATATTAATATCAATATGGTAGGTATACACAAGAAGAGAAAGAATAACCTTAAATATATATCAGGATTGAAATAAAAAGAAAATAGATTTCTTTTGAATGTACTGTTGAAAAAGAATTCAGCTTTATTGCATAACCTCCCAAAGAATTAATGCAAGTTATGATTACAACAAACTTTTATAGTTTTTCTCTGTGTGTGTTTTCTTTTATCCATTTTTTTTTTTTTTGAGTTTCAAAAATCATTTTCTAAGTGCCACCAAGTTCAAGTACACTCCACTGAAGAGGTTCATCACAGCATTTGTGTTGTATTTTGGGAGGTCCGTGGAACTTAATTAGAAGGAAAGTTGGCTTTGATTTCTTCTTTTTGTGCCCCTACTTGAAAAAATTAAGCCTAGCTGTTGGAAGACCCTTTAAAAAAAATCATTCTTTAGCTTCCTCTTAATTTGTGTTTATTGCTAAAAGTTTTCCCAGGGGAGGGCTGAAGACAGCCCTAGAGCAATTCAGGCGTTCTATTCCCTTCCCTTTCCATCCAAGGGCTCCAGATAAGAGCCTGAAGAGGGGAACACATTCAGCCCTCACAGCAGGACATTGGTACTTTATAATAACCTCTCCCACAGCCCCAAGCTCTCAGCACTATTCTCTTTCTACCAGTACACTTAACACAGCACAAAGGAAGACTTTGAAAGTCCCTGGACCCCACATTCCTGCTGCGAGCTCAGGATGCAGGATCCTGCACAGCAGTCTTCAAAAAGCCCCCTAATTTTATTTCCTTCTCTGATTTCTGGGCCACAGTCTTCTGCTTGAACAGGGGAAGAACAGCTGTGTAAATAAATACAGATGACTGTAACAGGCTAAACATTTTCCCAATTGCCTCACATAGACTCGGTTGCTTGTGTGCAGGACCAATGAAGACAGGGACCAAGAGTGCTCCAACACAGGGTATTCTCTGGGGAGAAATTTGTCAAGTATTAAGTGCCCAAGTGTGTTCCATATAAAATAGGGATGTAGGGCTGCTGGCTGGCCAACAAATAGTTAATTGTACCATATTATTGTAGTTACAAACTTTCAAAAAGCTTTCCTAAAATCATTCATTCAACAAACTTTTATTGAACATATACTATATACAAGCATTTTTTTTCAAGTGCTTTTGGGGACATTTGGAAAGCCTGAATAAGATCTGTCTATGCCTTTAAGAACAGAGTTTCTGAAATCAACTGCTTTGAGTTCTACCTCGACTACCTACTGTGTGGCCTGGGGCAAGTTACAAAACCTTTCTGAGCTTCAGTTTCTTCCTTTCTATATTATATTGCTCATAATATCATTCTGAAGATTAAATAATGTGATGAACAGTATCTCCTATATAATAAACTCTCAATACAAACTCTCAATAATAAACTCTCAATATTATGTTAGGGTATGAGCTAAGGAATGGAGCCATAGCAAAGAGGCTCCAAATCCAGTAGCATAGCACAGTAAATAAAGATTTATGCTCCTCACTTGCCACTGTCCAGAGGTAGGAGGTCTGGGGTTGTAAGGTCATCATCACCGTCTTCAACATGTGGCTTCTATTTCTATGACCAACAAAGCTGTTTTAGCCCTTACCGCACCCTGGCCAGCAACTTAGTCCTTGATTGCCTCCAGCTTCATTAGAAGGGTTAGAACTATAGTCTCTAGCTGGCTACATGATCAGCCAAATCTCATAACTTCTATTGTGTGAGATGGTGGGTCACATGTCAGCCGCAGCCAGCCATAGGGATAATGATATTTGCTGAGAAAGTCTTGAGAGGTCATAGAAGGTAGGCTCCTGGACACACGTGGAAAGGAGAAAACACTAGGGTAGAGAGCTCAGAGACATCAAAAAGGAGGCGTGTTCAGGGTGTATTGAGAAGTCCAGGTTGTCTGAAGTGTAGCGTACAGTAGCAGAACCCTGTGGGAAGTAAAGGCAGATCAGAGGTGAGCAAAGGGTCATTCAGGGCCCAACACATTTGGCTCACATTGTTTTAGGCAGCGAAGAGATGGCGAAATTTTGTGAGCTGGGGAAGAAAAAATGGGGGATGCGGTGTAAGAACATATGTCGGACAGTAGGGAACAGAATGGATTGAGGAGGCCGGGAGACTGGTTAGGAAAGGCATTCCAATATGCCAGGGGTGAGATTCTGAGGGCTCACCCTGGGCCAAGGTGCTGGTGGGACTGGAAAGAAAGAGCCAGATGGGAGGCACCTTTGGAAATAAAACCAATAGAATGTGATAACTGATTAAGTATGGGTCTGAAGAAAAGAGGTCCAGGATGACTCAACTCTTGCAGCCTTGCTTGTTGTCAGAACAGAGATGACATTAACAATGACAGGGAAGCTGGGAAGAGGGGAGAGGTGGTGGGATGTGGTGGTGTCTTGTGAACCAGCAGAGGGGAAAACCTCACGGTATCCTTGGAATGGAATTTCTTTACTTGGATGATTGTTTAACATCACGACATCTCAGGGCGAGGAAGAAGATCCACTTTCCAGGAGCAAGTGGCCTCTCCAAAGCTTATCTACTGGCATGCCTTCCTCTTGCACAAACTTTTATGAGGGTCTGTGATGTGCCTGCACTGTGAATGTGTGCGGGTGACTACGGCTGTGGCTCTGCAGGTGGGTGTCTGGGTGTGCACACTCCTGAGAAAGAGTGGGCCTCGGAAGTGTGTGTAACAAAGGAAGTAAGTAGCAGAATCCCACTGCTTCAGAAAGAGCAGAGTGGGTGTCCAAGCTTCGAGCTGGCTGGAGCAGGGGCTAGAGACATTTCAAAGTGTTACTTTCCTAGACATTCTCCAAACTCCAGATTATTCCAGGATATCCTGGAGAAGAAAATGATCAGGGAGGGGACTCTTTGGCCCACCTCTGGTCTTCCTGACCTTCTCCACAGTAGCCCTGTGCAATCATATAAATTCCCAAGCCTGGGGCCAGGTGCGGTGGCTCATACCTGTAATTCCAGCACTTGGGAGGCTGAGGCGGGTAGATTGCCTGAGCTCACATGTTCAAGACCAGCCTGAGCCAAAGTGAGACCCTGTCTCTAAAAAATAGCCAGGTGTTGTGGTGGGCACCTGTAATCCCAGCTACTTGGGAGGCTGAGGCAAGAGAATCGCTTAAGCCTAAGAGTTTGAGGTTGCTGTGAGCTGTGATGCCATGGCACTCTGCCAAGGGCGACATAGTGAGACTCTGTCTCAAAAAAATAAAATAAAATAAAAAAGTAAATAAAAATAAAATCCCGAGCCTGGGGCTCATGATTTCACTGAGGTAAGAAGTGTGAGATGGATGTGGGGGCTCAGAATTTTCTCCTCAGGGCCTTTGTGGGTAATTTGGGAGGGATGGCCAGGAAAAGTGTTCCGGTGGTTGGTGCTATGAGGCAAGCAGCTCTTGTCTCCCTACTCTGGGTACCAAGCTGGGAAAGTTCTTATTGGTGAAGAAAGGATCTGGGCTAGATCTTGGAAAGAAGACTGGGGGAGGCCAGAGTGGAGGTTCAGGAGGATGCTGGACTTCTTACTTTCCTATGTGCTTTTTGCAAAATATCTCCTTTTTTCCTCTTTTTCAAATTCTGGTGACACAGCTTCCATTTCCCTAGGAGAAATACTTTTTTTTTCTTTTGAGACAGAGTCTCACTCTGTTGCTTTGAGCTAGAGTGCCATAGACTCAGCCTAGCTCTCAACAACCTCCAACTCCTGGGCTCAAGTGATCTCCCTGCCTCAACCTCCCAAGTGGCTGGGACTATAGACACCAGCCACAATGCCCGGCTAGTTTTTCTATTTTTAGTAGAGACGGGGATCTCACTCTTGCTCAGTTTGGTCTCAAACTCCTAAGCAAAAGTGATCCTCCTGCCTTGGACTCCCAGAGTGCTAGGATTACAGGCATGAGCCACTGCACCGGCTTCTAGGAGCAATACTTTTATAAAAAGCCTTCAGTATGCCTTTATTCATTATTTTTTCTTTTCCTTTTTTTCGTTCCTTTGCATATATAAATATTTTATTGATTTTTGTTGCCTAGTGTATGAATCGTCTATCATATTTGGTTTTTTATTCACTGACTCAGATGTTTGGGTTGCCTCTTCTTCATGGCAATTACGAACAAGGCTTCTGTCAGTACTCATGTCTGAGTATTGTTGTACACTTACGTCTTCATTTCTCCTGGGTATATGCCTGATGTTGGGATTTATGGTGTAATGTTAACGTTTGTTTAGCTTTATAAGAAAATACCAAACTGCTTTCAAGATTGCTTTCCCATTAGCAATCTGTTTTTTTTTTTTTTTTTTAAGACAGTGTCTCACTCTGTTGCCCTGGGTAGAATGTCATGGCATCACAGCCACAGCTCACAGCAACCTCAAACTCTCAGACTCAGGCAATTCTCTTGCCTCAGCCTTCCAAGTAGCTGGGACTATAGGCGCCCATCACAACACCTGGCTATTTTTAGAGACAGGATCTTGCTCTGGCCCAGGCTGGTCTCGAACCTGTGAACTCAGGCAATCCACCTGCCTTGCTCTCCCAGAGTGCTGGGATTATAGGTGTGAGCCACCATGCCCAGCAAAAGTCCTAATTTTTTCAATCATGCCTTTAAAGAAGATAAATAAAATAAGAGAAATATTTATCCGTTATAGAACATTTGAAAAACATTTTCTTAGAAAATAAGAACGATGCGTATTTCCACTAGCCATGAACAACTACCTTTGGCAGTATCAATATTTACTTTGATTAAAGTAGTTAAATAGATAGTTGGAATAATATAATACATAAAGTAGTACATCTTATTTTGAAAACTTGACATTATAATAACAATTTTTCTAAAATTTCCGTCTCTGCCTTTACTTGTGTTGGGAAATTACTTAACCTCTCTAAGCCTCAGTAACCTCATCTGTAAAATGTAGATAATAATAGCATTTTCTTCACAAGATTGTTCTCAGTACTAAATAAAATAATGAGTTTGGGCGCAATGGCTCATGCCTATAGTTCTAGCACTCTGGGGGGCCAAGGCAGAAGGATCGGTTGAGCTCAGGAGTTCGAGACTGAGCAAGAGAGAGACCTTGTCTCTAAAAATAGCTGGGCATTGTGGTGGGTGCCTATAGTCTCAGCTATTCATGAGGCTGAGGCAAGAGGATCACTTGAGCCCAAAAGTTTGAGGTTGCTGTGAGCTATGATGCGACAGCACTCTACCAAGGGCAACAAAGTGAGACTCTGTCTCAAAAAAAATAAAAAAAAGATGGCAGCTCCCATACCTCAGTGGGTAGGGTGCCAGCCACATACACTGAGGGCTGGTGGTTTTGAGCCTGGCCTGGGCCTGCTAAACAACAATTGTAGCGGAAGCCTGTAGTCCCAGCTACTTGGGAGGCTAAGGCAAGGGAATCGTTTAAGCCCAAGAGTTTTAGGTTGCTGTGAGCTGTGACGCCATGGCACTCTACCAAGGGTGACATAGTGAGACTCTGTCTCAAAAAAAAGAAATAAATAAAAAATAAAAAAAAATAAAAAAAGATATTGTATGTAAAATTCTTATCTAGTACCTGGCATATGACGAACACTCATTAAATGTTACCTATTAATATTAATACTTTTCATGTTCTGCATAAATTCATTATGTTATCAATCTACAGTTTAACACTGAGTGCATGATATGTCATTATCTAGCAATACCAGGATTTGCTTAACCGTTTCTCTATTTGGGGACATTTATATGGGGCAAAATTTTTTCTGTGATGAATAACATTGCTGTGGAAATCTTTCAATGTAAAACTTTGCTCACCTTTCAGATGAAGATGTACTCTTGGAAGTGGACTTTAGGGCAAGATAGAGGACGTCAGCGGTGTTACAGTTGTACTTACCCACCTCAGCTGGAATTCTTCGTGCTTGCCCACTGCTGCTTCAGATATAAGGCCCCTAAGAAAGTATAATAAAGATGTGGAAACAATCTAAATGCCCATCAAGCCAGGAATAGATTAATAAGCTGTCATGTATGTATACCATGGAATACTATTCAGTCATAAAAAGATGGAGATTTTTGATCTTTGGTATTAACCTGGATGGAATTCAAACACATTCTTCCTAGTAAAGTATCACAAGAATGGAAAAGCAAGAATCTCATGTACTCAATACTAACATGAAGCCACCAATAGTTGATCTAATACATGCTCACATTAGAGATAAACTCAAATCAATTCAAGATGGGGGGAGGGGAAGGAGGCAGGGGGATTGGTGTGCTCCCACTTAATGGGCACAATGGAAGGGTATATGGCACACACTTTGGGTGTGGGACACAACTACAAGAGGGACTCTACCTTACAAATGCAAACATTGTACCTGATTGTCTGTACCCTCACATTAATCTGAAACTAAAAAAAAAGAAAGAAGAAAGTTTAGGGCTGGTTTCTAGAGCAACCTAGGTTGAAGAAGAAAGGGTGACACTTTGGAAAATTTCTAATTCTTCCTTCCTCTTTGTCACAGATTCTCAAAAGGAATACGAATCACTAAGCTGGGTCTTAGAAGTCTCAAGATCTAGTTCCAGATCAGTGGCTAACTTTGGGTAAATTTCTCAACTTCCCTGGGCTTTCCCCTTGGTAAAATGAAGGAGTGGGGTTTTCACTTCTAAAGTACCTTTGAGTGTTAGCCATCTAGATCTAACTCTGATAACTTCGCAGCCAATATCAACCTACCTCACTTCCTATTTCAAGTGGAAAATCTAGTTCATGTAATCTCTATTCACTCATTTGAGAAGCATTTATCCACAACCTTGCCTTCATCTACAAGAGAGATAAGTGTTGTCCTTGATGAACTTCCAATCTAGTAGGGAGATAGGACAAGAAAAAAATTACATTAACATGATGTGATACGTGCTATAATAAAGGTTATTTCTAAATTTCATGGAAGTGCAGAAGAAGGAAATATCTGATATGTTTTTAATGGTGCTGGGTAATCAGATCAGGAGTGGATTCACCCAAGGAAAAAAGTCAGGTGTCTCCAGTCTCTGTGGCATATGCGCCTAATCCTATATATTAATAAAAGCTCTCTATGAGACCCTGGTCTGTCCTAAAATATGTCCATAAAGCATGTATTGTTGAACATCTCCAGGGTGGGAGAGAGGGAGTTGACTAGAAAGATGAACAAGAGCAGGATAGTGGTGGGGAAGGGTAGCGAGGAAAGTAATTGAGGCTGTGGGAGATGGAAGTGATGTACAGAGTGTGCTTGGAGCATTGGGGAGGGGGAGATTCTATTACTGAGAGATCTGGGGGAAAGGGTTCTTTCTTAAGTGGGTTTGGAGGTGGAAGACCCAAGTTCAGCCCCAGGGTCTTGGGTAGTTGCCTAATGGCTAGGAGCATCAGTAAACAGCCTCAGGATACTTGTCTGAGTGACACTATAAAGCTGGTGTCTATTGAACACCTGAGGATGGCCCTTCCAGTCACTAATCTTTCAAAGTATCCTTTACACACCCTAAAGGTGGGAATGGTATTTCTTCCTGAATGCCAAAGTGTTATTATAGTTCTGGTGGAGGGAGGATATGTGCTGGATTTTTAAAGAACTGACTTCTCGGGTTGCGCCTGTGGCTCAAAGGAGTAGGGCACTAGCCCCATATACTGGAAGTGGTGGGTTCAAACCCAGCCCCGGCCAAAAACTGCAAAAAAACCCAAACAAACAAACTGATTTCTCCAGCAGGCTTTTTACGGAAGATTCTTTCATTCACCAGGGAGTTGTGGCTCTTTAGCAGAAGGGCACTGTCCAGCAGCTGCTGCTGAACCAGGCCTGGGGGTGGCGAAAACACTCAGAGGAAAGGGAAATGGAGCAAAGTGGAAGGCCGTCAGGGCCAGCTGACCACACTGCAGTCAGACCTGGCCCAGAGCCAACAGGAAAGGGGCGCTCAGGTGGGGTGGGGTCTGGGGTTGGGGGTGCTGCTCGGGGTACGCAGGCCACCTGGCACCACTGGGAGAATGGGACAAGGATTGGCCTTCACTCCTTCACCTTTGTCCTTCTTTATTATATTCCAAAGGGAAGAGCTGTGATGAAAGGGCTTAAGAAAAAGTAGGGCAAGGGAAAGATAAACCAGGCTGGGTTCCAGGCCAATAATGATGGGACAGCTGGGTTGGGTGTTCTGGCCTGAGCGGTGGGGGAGGAATGCCCCAAGAAGCCCTGTGCTTTGTTTCACGTTTAAACTTAATGTGCTCAATCCGGTGTAATCCTCCCCACCAGTCCTTTTTCCTGACACCCCCAGAGTCCACTGAGAGAGAGGGAGAGAAAAATTCACTTTGGTGTGGGGTGCTTTGAAAACAACGTAGGAGAGGGAGAAGGGTGGCTCAGAGAGAGAGAGAGGAGAGAAAACAGGAATCCTAGGATACCCCCACATGGATGGGCACCACGAGAGGAGAGGGGATTGGTGAAGCCGTGCTGGGAATGTTCTGCCCACATGCATGGAAGCTCCGTCTGCGTGCAGCTCTGAATAGCTGGCTTATTTTGGAATAGGACTTGTACGGCACTTGGGGATGAGTTACCTGGAAATGTGTCTCCTGTGCATGCTGTCCCTGGCAGCAGACTGCTGTCCCGGTGCCCTGTCTGGTAGTGCAGGTTCCTGGTCAGAGCTTGGGAATGGCGTGTAGCGGAGAAGCAGCAGCAGGGGTAGAGAATAAACCCAGGGACCCTGCGCCACTCTCTCCAGGTTCGTAATTCAGCTCTGAACCTTACTTAACCTTCCTGGGACTCAGTTTCTTCATTTGCAAACTAGGGTAATAGTAATACCAGCTGTAGATTGATACAAGATTAAGTTAAGTTTATATATGCGAGCCACTGAGAAGTTTGCCTGATACTTCATAGCACCAGGTGTGGTAATAGCAACAAAGTGCTGCCATTATTATTGCATATCTGCTACTCACAATAGGAGGTATTCCATAGATGTCAACTGATGTCAGAAAAGTCGTCATCATCAAAGTCTTCCAGAACTGGGACGCCGTGCACTATGCTTATTTATAATGCTTATTTATTTAAGACATGTTTTCTGCCTAGGAACTTACTTTCTGAGGTGGATACTCTGATATGGACATATTCAAAGAGCTGAAGAATAAAATGAAAAAAAGGCCCCCAAAATAATGCATTAAAAAAGAAAGATCTGAGCATAAAAAGCCAACCAAAATTTGTGTTGATTGTCGTAGTGCAGCAAACTCATTTGTACTGGTAAGGTTTTAAAATTGGTTGTAGGTGGATTTGTAGCTGCTGAAACAGACATATGCCTATGTGCTATATCACAGGGATCATTTTTATCTTGGTGAATAATTTTTTGTAATAATATTTATTAATTATTATCATGTAAATACTAATATTTGATGTGTTGCATTTAATATCTAACCTTACATAATAAATATATAATAATATTTTAATTATACATATGATAATATATTAAGAGATATGCCAGCTCTTATGTCATTTAATCATCCCAAGAATCCAGTGATATGAAATATTATTATTATTATTATTATTTTTGAGACAGAGTCTTTTATGTCACCCTCGGTAGAGTGCTGTGACATCACAGCTCACAGCAACCTCAAACTTTTGGGCTTAAGCAATTCTCTTGCCTCAACCTCCCAAGTAACTGGGACTACAGTCATCTGCTACAATGCCCAACTATTTTTTGTTGCAATTGCCATTGTTGTTTAGCAGGCCAGGGCTGAGTTTGAGTCCACCAGCCCTGGCATATGTGGCTGGCGCTATAACCGCTGTGCTATGGGTGCTGAGCCTGAAATATTATTATTATTATTATTACTTATTTTATTTTGAGAAAGAGTCTCACTATGTCGCTTTCGGTAGAGTGCTGTGGAGTCACAGCTCACAGCAAACTCAAACTCTTGGGCTTAAGCCAGTCTCTTGCCTCAGCCTCCCAAGTAGCTGGGACTACAGGTACCCACCACAGCACCTAGCTATTTTTTTTTGTTATTGTTGTCATTGTTGTTTAGCAGGCCTTGGCTGTGCCCTAACCACTGATCTATGGGCGCTGAGCTGAAATATTATTGTTATTAGCCTTTGAAAGGTGTGTAAACAGAGTTAAATTGAAATTGCCCAAGTCTACACAGTTAATGAAGGGTGGAGCTGGTATTTAAGCCTAGAACTATGTGAATGAAACTCACCTTCTCAGTGACAAATAACCCAAGGCTAATAATTTGAATATTTAAAAAAATCTCAAAAGAAATAGAGCTATGGATTGAAATTAACAAGACTAGCTTAAAAAGAATGAATGGGCTTGGCGCCTGTGGCTCAAGCGGCTAAGGCGCCAGCCACATATACCTGAGCTGGCAAGTTCGAATTCAGCCTGGGCCCGCCAAACAACAATGACGGCTGCAACCAAAAAATAACTGGGTGTTGTGGTGGGCACCTGTAGGTTGGATTAATGCATTAAAAAAGAAAGATCTGAGCATAAAAAGCCAACCAAAATTTGTGTTGATCACCCAGTTATTTTGGGGTGATCAAATTAGACCTCCCATTTGATACTGCAATCCCTATCAAATGGGAGGTCTAATTTGATCACCCCAAAATAACTGGGTGTTGTGGTGGGCACCTGAAGGTTGGTGCCCACCACAGGTTGGTGGATGCCACTGCACTCTACCCAGGGTGCCAGCTTGAGGCTCTGTCTCAAAAAAAAAAAAAAAAAAAAGAATAAATGGAATATTCTAAATGTACTCTCTTAAAACCAGATGTTTCAACTGTTACTATCACTTAGTAACAGTTCATGTGAAATAAACTTGGGCATACTTTTTTAAAAAACTTAAAACAGTTTAATATGAGCTAACAAATATGTAACAGGGTTGTCTATAAAGGCTAATTGCTGAGGTTGCAGCAATCGCAGCGTTATTTACAGAAATACCACTATAAAGGGACAGGCAAATGGAACAGAAGAGAGCATTCATGACTGCAAAGAAAAACACGTCCATTTCTAAACATTTCAACAGTGAGGAGTTGTAGTATTTGTTTTTCTAGAAATCAGTAATGATTATTATATTGCAATAATACCCAGCTCTGATTTAACAGTTCCCTTAACTCAATCATATTTACTTTTATTAATTATTTTATTCCTTACAACAATGACATGAGTAGATCTACTATTACTCCCATTTTATAGATAAGGAGAAATTTGTTATGCAGCACAGAAAACTAACACAGTAACCCTCTGTCTTGTATTTTGTTTTTAATTTCAGGTTAATGTCAGGGTACAAACAACTAGGTTACAATATTGGCATTTCTTAGATACAGTCCCCTTTACAGTTGTGGCCCACATCCAACAGGTGTGCCGTCCACCCTTACATTGTGCACACCGAGTGGGAGCACATCCGTTCCCTCCTCTCCTCCCCTCTCCCTGCTCCCTCGTTTTCCTTCTCTGCAACTTGAATTGAAATGAATTTTTCTTCTCCAACATGAGCATGTATTAGATCATCTACTGACTCCATATTAGAACATTGAATTCTTGCTTCTCCATTTTGTGATACTTTACTAAGAAGAACGTGTTCCAACTTCATCCAGGTTAATATAAAAGATGTAAAGTTTCCATCTTTTTAATGGCTGAATAGTATTCCGTAGCATACACAAACCACAGTTTATTAATTCATGCCTGGGTTGATGCACATCTAGGTTGTTTCCACACCTTGGGGCTTATAAATTGAGCTACAATAAACAATCTAGTGCAAATGTCTTTATGATGGAATGATTTTTTTTCTTCTGGGTAGATGCCTAGTAATGAGATTGCAGTATCAAATGGGAGGTTTAATTTGAGTTCACTTCTTTCCAAAGAGGCTGTATAAGTTTGCAGTCCCACCAACAGTGTAAAAGTGTTTCTTTCTCTTCACATCTATGCTAGCATCTGCAACTTTGGGACTTTGTGATGTGGGCTGTGGGTGGATTTGATTTGCATTTCTCTGATGATTAGGGACGATGAGCATTTTTTCATATGTTTGTTAGCCATTCGTCTGTCTTTTTCAGAGAGAGCTCTGTTCATGTCTCTTGCCCAATGATAGATGGGATTGTTGGCTCTTTTTTTGTTGATTAATTTGAGTTTTCTATAGATCCTAGTTATCAAGCCTTTGTCAGATTCATAACATGCAGATATATTTTCCCATTCTGAAGGTTGTTTATTTGCTTTGATTGTTGTGTCCTTAGCTGTGTATGTCTTGTATTTTTCGTTCTGCCCTGGTTACATATGAGACCCGTGTGCAGTAAACAGAGTTTTTACTCTAAAACACGTTAAATTTGAAAGAGGACCAATGAAAACTCATATGTTTCTCCTAGCTCTTTCCACATGCAATGTAATTACCCTTTCCTTTTCCAGAACAACCTTCTGGGGGCTAGCTGCTAAAGGAAATGCATCTATGTTTGCCTGAATACTGACAGCTCTTTCTGCTCTTTGACACTCTGATCTCTACTGGCCATTTGGGTGACTGGTCATTGTGCCCTGGTATGTGCCTAGCCATGGCCAAGTAGAGTCACAGACACAAGATGGTGCATCTGTGGGAAATATAGGAAATTACAGGTGAGGTATATAAGAAATAAATGCTGGATAGTACTGCCCCAGATGGTACATTCAGAAAATGTAATTCCATTCATTTTCTTGCTGTAATGGTTTTGTCATTTGCTATTTGCTTACTCTATTTAAAAATTTTGTAGTATTTTCAGTAGCAATGAACTAAAAAACAAAAGCAAAACCAACAACAAGGATGATGACAATGATAAGAAGCCAGAACCAAAAACCTGAAAGAGCATATTTAATGAAAACTTAGGTCTTAAATGTTCATTTATCAAGATAGTTGATGATGACTACAAATCTCGCTTAAAACGTTTGCTTCTGACTTTTACTCTCCACAAAGGGTTTCAGTGATATCAATGAACATATAAAAAGCAGATTACACACATCTGCCAAAGAAGTAACAGCACCTACTTCAAAGTTAGAAACTATTTTAAGAGGATTGTGCTCAAAGAAAACAATTTAACATGTGAAGCTGTGGAAAGGTTTGTTTACACATCTTTCTTTGAAGTCATTTTTTTTTTCACATTTACTAGTTTATTACAAAGGATTTTTTTTTACAAGTAACATTTTAATTAAAAACTTTATTTTTCTAAAATAAAATTAATTAGTATTAAGAGTGGAAGTGATTTACTTTTGCAAATCTCTAATGTCTTAATGGAAAACAGCTCAATTCTTGTATTTTCTTCTGCATTCAATCTTTTGTTGAAGAATATGAAGAAAATCCCACTTTGCACAGATACATATGTAGTTGGAAAAGAAAGCTGTATTTCAATGGTCTTTTCAGATAATGCAGTGGTAGACACAATTTTTTCAAATTTTTTTTTGTAATGAACAAAATATTGACATTGTGAATAGAGACCAGGCTATTCGTTGTACAACCCCTTGTCATTGTACAACATGAACAAGTGTGTCCTGTCAGTCATGGTTAGCAGCCATGTGGTCATCGAGTCCCCTGGACAGATTTGACGATGATGCAGAGGGTTGACATGGCATGTGAACAGATTAGGCAATTCAGGGCTTTCTCTGTAGCCACGGCTTTTGGTGGTAGAGCTTCCACTCACTGTTTCCACTTGATTCAAACATGGAAGGTGTTTTAAGTGTCTATGGGGGTGAATGAACGCAGTTTCTTCCAGCCTGAGGCTTGGTCCCAGATGACTCAGCATGGCACTGGCCATCAGAAGAGCATCTCAATAGGTTTTCAGGTGGGAGGGAGAGTGTTTTTGCAGAAGTGTGTCTTGCAATTAGTACAAAAGGCCTACAGGAAGAAATTCCATTCAGCTGGCCCAAATGACAACAGAAAGAGGAAAAAAAAAAATTAACAGTTTGATTGACATGTAATTGACATACTATAGAATTCACTCATTTAACAAGCACATTTCAATGGTTTTCAGCACACTCACAGAGTTGTACAAACATCACCACAACACATCTTAGAACATTTTTGTCACCACAAAAAGAAACCCTATATACCTCAGAGTTACTATGCCATTTCTCTCCAAATCCCGCCTACTCCCCCACTCCTCCAGTCCGCGGAAACGATGACGGTACTAAGATAAAGAAATGATTTTTACATTGCAGGTCCCAGACCTGTATCTACAGAGTTGACACAGATGCGCCCCAACACCATGGCCCTGCCCCTTGTTGAGAATGCCCTGGGATCAACACACAGCCCATTCCAGACTTAAGCACACGTACTATTTGCTTCACATTTTCAGGGGAATTTTTCGAAGATATTGGGAGAATTGTCTGACAGCCTTTGTCCTCCTGTTCCTTAATAGAAGGATCTCTTTTTTTTTTTTTTTTTTAATTGTTGGAGATTCATTGGGGGTACAAGAAACCATGTTACACTGATTGCATTTGTTGGGTAAAGTCCCTCTTACAATCGTGTTTTGCCCCCAAAAGGTGTGGCACACACCAAGACCCCACGCCCCTCATTCCTTCCCTCTCTCTGCTCTTCCTTTCCCCACCCCTCCCTCATTCTTTCTCTCTCTGCTCTCCCCTTCCCTCACCCCCACCGTGTCATTAATTGTCGTTAATTGTCCTCATATCAAAATAGAGTACATGGGATTCATGCTTCTCCATTCTCGTGATGCTTTACTAAGAATAATGTGTTCCACTTCCATCCAGGTTAATACAAAGGCTATAAAGTCTCCATTTTTTTTAATGGCTGAGTAGTATTCCATAGTGTACATATACCACAGTTTGTTAATCCATTCTTGGGTTGGTGGGCATTTAGGCTGTTTCCACATTTTGGCGATTGTAAATTGAGCTGCAATAAATAGCCTAGTGCAAGTGTCCTTATGATAAAAGGATTTTTTTCCTTCTGGGTAGATGCCCAGCAATGGGATTGCAGGATCAAATGGGAGGTCTAGCTTGAGTTCTTTGAGAGTTCTCCAAACTTCCTTCCAAAAAGGTTGTATCAGTTTGCATTCCCACCATCAGTGTAAAAGTGTTCCCTCAAAATCATATATATTTTTAGGTGTCAAATTTAGAAAGAAGAATTTCTTGTTTTTGAGGATGTCATGAAAAAGCAAGAATAATTTTTAAAATGAAAAAGAAAAATTGATTGTTTATTTCTTTACTAACATGCTTTAAAATGTGCTTACAACAGGGATAAATAAAAAATAAAGCCATGGTCAAGGCATTTATGCAAATATGTGAGTGAATTTATTAAAGAACAGGCATCTATGGGAAAGAGAGGGTGGGGTAGGGATTAGCCGGTGTGTGAATACGGAGACTCGGGTGGGAGAAGCACAGGCACCCCGGGAGGTGCTGGTGAGGCAGTGTCGTGATCATCGGTAGGACTATTCCCAGTAAGAGCAGGGAAGTCTGAATTCTTCCAGTGTTGTCTGTTAAGTGGAATGGAGAGTCAGAGATTGTTTTTCTATGTTGTCATAGTACAATTTGATCTTATTACCTAAAAATTATCCCCCTTGCTTGGTATCTGCTAGTGATGCTTGCTGATGGTGATCAGAGTAAAACGTTGCTACCGGCCATCCTCACTCGTAGACGTGCCGTGAGTCCTCGAGGACGGAGAGGAGCAGCCCCTTCCTTTCTGGTCTTCCGAGTGAAAAGGCGGCAGCTTGATGTCACTGCTTTATTAAACATACCATTCACAGTGCACATACATTTTAATGCCAAAAAACGTATCCACGTGGATGATCCGTCAATCAGTTCTCCTGAAGTAAATGTTTACTCCAAAATTCTATGAACGAGATCTCTCTAAGATATAATTAATCTAAGGAAAATGCAGGTATAAAGTTGTTCTGCTAATTCAATAAGCTTTTGTTGGGTCACAATTCCACCACATGGGAAAGAAAAGGATCTCAATTAAGATAATTATATCATCTCAACATTGCATGAAGCCTCTCATGGGAGAATGTGCCCACATTTTGAATAAGGATATAATTGAATACATTGTAAAAATGACAGAAAAATCACGGCTCAAAAGTTGAATGAAGTATGTAATTACTATTTGTTACATTCTATGTCAAATATATAATGGTGCGAGAACATTATTGACAATAATTTGTTGATACTCAGGGTGGTAGTGGGAAGAACCAGGTTGCGTCAAATAAATGTGGTTCATATTCCTCCTCCCTAATTAATAGCTTATGTTGCATATGATTTTTGTATCCAAAACTCATTCTAGAGTTCTGAGTTCTGTTTGTGGATTTTTTTTTTTTTTTATTTTTGCAGTTTTTGGCTGGGGCTGGGTTTGAACCCACCACCTCTGGCATATGGGACCGGCGCCTTACTCCTTTGAGCCACAGGTGCCACCTTGAATTATTTTTTATGTTAGGAGAATTTCCCCAAAGCTTTGGAGATGATTTTCACTTGTTCTGAGTAGTAGCTTTGGTATGTTTAGAGGTGATGACTTGTGGGGATCATTTATCTCTGCTAAGCCTGCAAGCTCAGGAAGTACACTCAGATTTCTGCAGTGGCGATTTAGGCCAGATGTAAATAAAGTGTGTGGTCGGATAGAAAAGGATGTCTACTTAATCTCCTCAGAAGATCAGTAGCAGCAATCTTGAATCTCAGGGCTATTTTCAGTAAAGCCAGCTTCAAAGCTAAAAGGGGTACATAAGAAAGCTTAATTAGATGACTTAAGAACACTGATTTTGCAAATATCTTGTAAAATGAAACTTAAGATGAGACAGGTTATGCTGAAAGAAAAACAGAGTACACATTATTGTGAAAAGCTACCTGGACCTAACTCGTGCATTAGTTAGGCTTTCCAGCTTGTATCTCAGAGCAGGAGGTTCGGGGGGCAAGTGAATACCCTTTAGGACAAACTGTTCCTGTATCCAAGTAGTATTCACTGTCTGCTTTGCCACTTTACTTTTCCACTCAGTCAGTTTGTTGTTGTTGTTGAGTCCTCTGTGTAATGGCATAAAATGGAAAAGTGCCCTGTTTGGTTCTAGCCCTGGCTTCTCCTTTGATTGATTGCATCATTTCTTTACGTTTATCTTCGTGGATTAATGATGCCGAGGTCCTTTTTCAAATGGCGACTTTTCATAGGTTTGACATTCCAAACTATTTGTGGTTTTTTTCTGCTGTTTATTTTGTTGTTATTTATGAGATCCACAAGAAATTTCACAAAGCAATTCCTGTGATAGTTCTTACATTTACTGTCGTATCTTTCTGAAAAGTTACGTCTCTGTACTAGAAAGGTGCTTCCCCCAATTCTAATGTCTCAGTGCTCCATTTTTCTTGTAGACCTTTTGTTAGGCGGTTTCTTCTATATGAAAGCAGAAGTAATTCCCTTTGTTGGAATACATAACTGAGGCTTATTTTTTAAGACACTCAAAATTATGAGTCAGTTAGGGGTTATTATGACCAGCAACATACAAATCATGATTGCTTTACCAGGATTCCTATGAAGCAGGAGACATTTGCCTTTAATTCTTCCTTCCATTTTCCCTTTTTCTAATCCCTCACACTGTGTTTGCTTTTCGGGTGTTAGAAAACTAGATACATATTTTTGATCATTGACTGTATTAGAAAATATCCGATTCTGTGTATTTCTAAGGCAAGCTCTGCTTGTGAGCAACTTAATATAGCTATTAAGTTTGTCTGAACTCCATTCTGGGAAGATGGCTGCCAAGTTCCCCTCCACACCCAATTCTAATTTCAAACTTCCAAAAAACAAAGAGATGTCGGTCCAGCCCAGCAGGCAGGGGGATACTGGAAGGTGCCAGTGAGGAGGCTGCTGTGGGTCGTCCCATCCTCTGCATTGGAAGAGTCTGGGGCCAGCCCAGAGGAACCTCAAGGGGAGAATTTGATTTGTGTAGATCCTAGGTATTGCTTGCCTTCCAGAGATCCCTGGGTCTTGTGAGTGGAAAGATCAGCATTAGAAAAAATTAATGTGTCAATTTTTCCTATTTCCCAAGGAGCTGAGGATGACCTGACATTTGGGCCATGCCCTCCATCACAAAGTTGGGTGAGGGGGAGAGATTGCTCCTGGGCACTTTGGCCTTTGGCAGCTCTGCTGGTCCACAGGGACACAGTCTGTGCCCTGGAGATGCCACCTGAGGCAGGCGGTGCCCGACACCAGCAAGCAGATTAGAAAACCAGCCAGCTCCACGCTTACCAGGATTCAGCATCAATAAAAGGGGAGAAAAACCAAAGCCAGAATTACTCCCTATCAAAATAAAGCTATCCAGGGAGATAGATGACAATGTGAATGAAACTTAGTGAGAACACTGTAAGGAAATTCTAGTAAAACAACAAAAATACCATAAGAATCTAAAAACTTACGATTTTTTTCAAACTAAAAAATTAAAAAGGAAAACATGATCTTTGTTACTACTTGAATTTGCACCTAGAAAATCAAATGAATGAAACATCTGACCTACACAGAAATAAGTTCTAAGTGATAGAAATCAGGAGGAGAAACAAAATAGATTCAGGGGCTATATAGAGGACGTCAAATGTGAGTAGGCGGCATTCCAGAAGGGCGAGAAGGGGGAAGGCCAAGCAGTTGTTGCATGCACAATATATGAAATGCCCCAAGCTAAATAAAAACGTTGGATCTGTAGATCGGAAGGGCTCATGTTCTGTGCAGAATATTGAGATAAGACACACTCCTAGGGACAATCCGATAGAAATGTCAAAATCACAGGGAATCTCACGAATTTTGAGAAAGAAGATGCTGGAGTAATATTCACAGTGTACGAAGAAAATAGGGCTGTGAAAAGTGTCGCCCTTAAAATACACACAAAAAATAACCTGATCCATCAAGATAATTTTCTGTTCCAGATGTATCCATCACATAGTCCGATTTCTTTTTTTTCTTAGCACTGTCACTCTTCAAAATGTTCACTTAGTTTCTGTTTCTGTGTCTTTTGCCTCCCCTCTCTCCCACTAAAACCGAAGGTGGTTGAACTACAGGGCAGTGTTTTCTGTCTCTTTAGCTCTTACAACAGGACATATTAGTGGACTAACTGTTCATTTCAAGTTTTAGAGGTTAAAGGGGTTTTGTATAATACTTTTAAAATAGGTAAAATGTTTTTAATTTGTGTGAGGCTTTTAAAAGATGCATCAGATCATATTATTAATATTACTAGAAAAGTGGATCTTGTCTATTTACACGTTTTTGGCTCAAAAGGAAAGTTTTTTTTTTTTTTTTTGAGACAGAGCCTCAAGCTGTCACCCTGGGTAGAGTGCTGTGGCATCACAGCTCACAGCAACCTCCAATTCCTGGGCTCAAGCGAGTCTCCTGCCTCCATCTCCCAAGTAGCTGGGACTACAGGCGCCCGCCACAATGCCCGGCCATTTTTTGGTTGCAGGCATCATTGTTGTTTGGCGGGCCCGGGCTGGATTCGAACCCGCCAGCTCAGGTGTACGTGGCTTGCGCCTTAGCCCGTTGAGCCACAGGCACCAAGCCGGGAAAGATATTTTTAAAGGGCTGTGGAAATTTCATTCAACATTTTATCCTTGTGAAGAAATGTGAAAAGCACTCTCTTGATTCTGTGATGATAAAACTATTGAAGTATATATATTTTCTTTTCAATTTCTCATTAAAATAGAATTTTAAAAAACCTCCGAAGCAAAAATCCGTCTTTCAATATATTACATGTGTTTATATGCATATACCTAAATCTGGATCTACGATGTATTTTGTGCACTCACACACGTGTGCGTTTGAAGGAGCACCCATCCAAGTGATGGCCGCGACAGTGGGCTAGTTTGTTTTGTTTTATACACTTTGATGAGTGGCTTCTTGTATAACAGAACAACATGATGTCGGGTGTGCAAGGAGCTCACCGTCTAGCGTGTGAGCAGCAGAGTGAAACTCTCAGTGCCGCCTGGTGGAGTGTAAACAGGTGGCAAGGAAGTGGCTCGGGCACGGCCAGATCTGAACTGTAGCGAGGAACCAAATTGCTGCCAGGAACTGTTCTCTAGTTCTCTAGGACCTCCAAGTGATCTTTAATTGACCTGGTGCTCATCAGCAACTGAGCAGCATGGCATGGGAGAAGTGTTCATGCAGGATTCTGGTAGCAAGGCACCTGTTACATAACCCTACCTGTTATATAATTTGTTATATAACCCCAACCTGTCAGTTGTCCCACAGCCAATCCTGCCAGGAGGAAGATGGATCAAACTAGTGAGCATGTAAAAGGCCGTGTGTGCTCGACTCTGGGGACTTGGTGACCTTTCCCACCGAGACAGATTTTCACTTTGCAGTAAACGTTGTGCGTGTCGTTGCTTTGTGTTGCATCTGTGGTCACTCCATCATGGGCTCAGCTTGGTACGGCTGTTCAGTTGATACTGGGAGCCAGGGAAGCAGGGAACAGCAAGAACATGGGTAGAAAACTTGGGCCTCCAAACCAGGGGAGTAGCATAATCTCCCTTACTCTCAGTTACCTTTTTATAGAGAATAATACATAATGCTCATAATGCTAAACATTCAATCATTATTTTTGTTAGGTAAAAATATGAATGAAAATGGAGCCAAAATGTATTTAAAAGCTTAAATATAATAAGATAAAGCAAAGATGTTCAGGGTTACTTAAAAAGTAGCTCTCCAAAAAAAAAGTACTTCAGGAGACTAGTCAGAGTCATAGAAAGAGCATCTCAGCCAGAAAATGGTTCACACACAAAAGAAGCTTGTGATTTGGAGTCCAGTAGGCCTGAGGTCTAGTACATAACACTAACAACGGGGTAACCTCAGGCTAATCATTAAAATTCTGAACCTAAGAGTTCCCTCTGTGTGATTGGAATAATCCGCCCCTGGGGCCACTGTGAAGTTTCAATGGTAATATGCAAATCCCTTAGAACAGTGCCCAGCATAGAATAGATACTCAATAAATAGTTAATTTCTGTTATGTTATTGTTTTGAGTAGAGAGACAAAAAACACACATTTTATCTTTCCCCACATATGTGCAGGGCCGGGGACTATAGTTACTCTATTTTATGATCATATTGGGTGGATGGATGCTTCATAGTTTGGTAACATTTGAGCCTTAAAACTCTACAATGGATTCCTCTTATTTGGATTTCTTGCTTGCCAAGCAACTGCTATGTAGATGTCTCTTACACATAACATAAATTAGTATTCTGGCATTAAAACCAATCTCTCTTTCACACAGGGTCATAGTAGCTAGATTCTCATTAATCGAGGGAGGGGTTATCTGTCCTTGGAGGGCACAGGCATTGCTGTTTGAGTGACAGGCAGTCACTGAAACAGGGAAGAGGCAGTGGGGTATGACAGTTCTTACTGCTGTGCGTCAGTAATTAGAGAAAGACCCTAATAATGTCAGATACGGCCTCCGCTGGTGTCATTCTACTGGCGTGTTTGGGTGAGGTCACGGAGTCTCCCAAGATCTTTCAGCCAGACAAAATTATCAGCTTGGGCAACTAAGGGAGCTCCTGAGGCTCAGTTTTCTCTCTAGCTTCTGTTATTTTCATGGTTTAAGACTCAAAAGCTGAACTGAACTCGGTTTCAAATCCGGCGCATATTGCTTAATATTGACTAAACACCCGATGGTAAATACATTTCAGCGATCGCTTTTTAAATTTAACATATATGATCCCTCATTAGTTTATAACCTGACCCATTCTTACAGCGACTTTAATAATTTCTGGAGAGTTTACTATGTTATTTTTAATAGTCATTCTTAAAAATTTGACTTCATAAACAATGTAGAAAATCTCCTCAACAGCTGTGAAAAGGCTTTATGGCTCCAACTCCTTTAGTAAAGGCAAAAGAAAAAGGAACTTGGTGGCTCTAAGGGTATAGCTGCCTTCACAGAGTTAGAACAGCTGCTCTCTGTGGCATTGCCCTTGTGGATTTTCCAGCATTTGTGATACTTGGATATCTCTGTGGGTTTATAGAACACAGTGACGTGGACCAGGACACGGCGCTGGCCGGCGCGCAGGGCTTCACCGGCTGCCTGTCCGCAGTGCAGCTCAGTCACGTGGCCCCTCTGAAGGCCGCCCTGCACCCCAGCCACTCAGCTCCCGTGACTGTCACAGGACACGTGACGGAGTCCAGCTGTGTGGCCCAGGCTGGCACGGATGCCACATCGGGGGAAAGGACACACTCATTTGCAGGTAACCTAGGGCTCTTCCCCTGCTGTGTCACAAGCCCACCTTGGCTGTTCAGTGTCAACAACTTCTGATGCTGCTGGTGGGCTGCCTTCTCCAGCTGGTTTCCCTAAGTTGGTTTTGCTTGTTTAACTTTCAGTTCTCGTTCCCATTTCTTTTCCAGATTCTCAGTTTCTTATTGATGTGGGCCATTGCCACTGATATTGCTTAAATTGGAAAGTATAGAGATCTCACATTCACCTCCATCATTCTGTCCTAGTGTACGACATTTATGAATTTTTCAGAATTTCCTCTTTTTACTTGCCTGTATCACCCTCTTCTCTTTTTGTGCTTTAACCATAGATCATTCTGGAACAATAGATGACAAGGAGCCCCTAGCTAATGCAATCAGAAGTGACTCTGCAGTAATTGGAGGTAATGGGAAGCATGAATGATCTACCATTGCTAATAATGGTGACTATTTCACATGGCAGGAACTATGAAGAACCTACATGTATCCCACACACTAGGCATTGGCTCACCAGGACAGTGAGGTGGTTTACCATTTGCACTGGATTGTATCTCATAGAATCCTTCTGAATTCCCTCTTTGGAAATTTTCGGTATAAATAATTGCCAATTTCACTGAAGCACCTCACTTACAGAACAGTTGCTAGGCTGTGTAATAATGACTGTTTTTTTTAACTTGAAAATGGTTATCTGCAATCAGGAAATTCTGAATGTATTTAAGTGGGTCCTTTTTCTTGGTGTGGATGGGTCTCTGCTGAGATTCACATTAGAAATATGTATTTTATATGGCCGTAATGCTTAATAAAGGGGATATTTGTATAGTGTATGTAGGTGCCCCCATCAATAAGTATTACACTTTCAGTTGCACTTTTATCAAATATTAGATTAATGGACTTTTAAGTGATTAGCAGTAAATTTAAATTGCAGAATTAACACAAACATTTTTGAAGTGTATCTCTGTGAGCAATGAGACAGCATATTATCTGAGATGTAATTTATTTAAAACTAATCTCAAGAATAAGGCCTTTTTTCTTCTTGATTAATGCTCTTAAGAATGATGTTAATCAGATTATGGAAATGTTAAGTGGTTCACCTTTCTCCACACCCTGAATGTGTTACAGACATATAAAAGTAAATAATTATTCCATTACATTGCCAGATCACATGGTTATTTACATGCTTGAGAAACTAATGTGGGCTGTCTACCTGAGTTGGGTGGTTTTATTTTTCATACCTTTATTCATCTATACTTTCTTCAAGTAGTTAGTTAAAACTGTAAAAAAAAAACTAAGATCCCCACTAGTCACCTAGCAAGCAAAAATTAATTAAGAAGAAAAAAACCCTGTTTGAAGAAAAGATCTAAAAGAAATACATTATACAGTGAAAACCCATTTAAAGTTATAGTGTTTACAGGGTGCTCACGGGTTTAAGGTAGAACTCCTAGTCAGACAAATTGTCCCAGGATCATAGTAGTGCTTCTTCTAGAACCAGGATAGATACAGGGAATCGAAGATACAAAGCTAGATGTAAATACAGAGTGGAATACCGTCAAGCCAGTGTTAGAACAAAGTATTGACTCTTGGGACCGATGTTGCTTTGGTCAGAGAGCATTAGCAAGACACACAAAGCTAGAAATTTTCGAAGCATGTAGACAGGTCATTCTAGAAGAGTTATTCGTGGATGGAAACAAATTACACTTCCCTTGTGGAATTCTCGCTTTGCTCAAATGCACAGGACAGAGGAAGACAGGATGGCAGGCCTGCCTCTCAGGGGTTTGCCGGGGTTCGTGAAGCCTGTCTGCGTCACGGCGGGGCCTGAGCCCCCGACACAGAGCAGCTGGTGGTGGCCGTGTAAGCTCGGAAGGCCTTGTCAGAGCTGCATTCAATTTATCTGGTAAATCCTGGCGCATTTTGCATTCTGCAGTCTGGTAGCATTGCGCTGGAATTCCTTCCTCGTCGTCTGATTACTCATAATCTGCACCTACTATGTAATCGTAATTAATCCACTGTAAGATTTCCCAAATTGGCTGGTCTCCCTGTGTTCTTCATTTTAGACAATCGTTTCCTTCACTCATAAGCGATAAGATGGGACAGTTGCTTTAATAAGACATCTGAAAGTATTAACCCAGATGTTGCAGAGGTTTCCTAGCCAGGATCGCTAGCTGTGGGTGGACAGGTTTAGACAATGTGAAAGCTACATTTTTTTCCCCGTAAAAGCACCTTCTCATAGTGTTTCAGAGACTCATAGAGTACAGGGGCTGGTCATATTTTATTCATAATGTCTTATTTATTGTTTTTTTTTTTTTTGATATAACAGGTAAGATCAAAGTTTGTCTTGAGCAAAACAAATTCTGACATAATGCCTTCCACAAATTAAGAGAAAGAAATCATATACTCTATAATTTCAAATAATTAAAACATACCTCTATCTTTTTTTTTTTAATTAAATCATAGCTGTGTGCATTAATGCAATCAAGGGGTACAATATACTGGTTTCATATACAATCTGAACTATTTTCATCAAACTGTTTAACATAGCCTTCATGGTATTTTCTTAGTCATTGTATGAAGGCATTTGTATTCTGCATTTAGAAAGTTTCACCTATACCCTTCTAAGATGCACCGTAGGTGTGGCCCCACCAATTACCCTCCCTCCACCCTAACCTCTCCCCTCCCCTCCTCTCCCTTGCCCCTTTCCCCATATTCTTGTGCTATAGTTGGGTTATAGCCATCACATGAAAGCTATAAATTAGCTTCATAGTAGGGCTGAGTACATTGGATACTTTTTCTTCCATTCTTGAGCATACCTCTATCTTAATATGAAGTAGCCACATGGTTTTAGAGCCATATAGGTAATATCTTATACTAATTATAAATATAAATAGTTAGTAAGTAAATCCAATGTAATATGCATTCAGAATGAATAGAGATGCACCCACAAGATTGAACTCAGAAGTAAACTCAAAATATTATGATACTGCTTGAACCGGAAATAGCTGAAGTTTTCATGTTTCTAATTAAGTAGCAAATAATGGTATTATGACTTACTATGCAGTGAAGTCAACACAGTTTCCATTCCAACAAAAGTTCTGACTTTATATTTCTTTTCTCCTCTCTCCCAGGTCTGATAGCTGTTGTGATCTTTATCTTGCTCTGCATCACTGCCATAGCTGTTCGCATTTATCAGCAGAAAAGGTTATACAAAAGAAATGAGGCAAAAAGGTCAGAGAATGTAGACAGTGCCGAGGCTGTTTTGAAAAGTGAGCTTAATATACAAAATGCAATGAGTGAAAATCAGAAAGAGTACTTCTTCTGATTGGCTCTGATTTAACTTATAATTCTGACAGTTTGTTTTAATAGCCAGGGGTTCTCAACGAACAAACATAAAAAAATGTTCTTATACTGAATGTACAGGAAATGGATTTGCAGCACTGCCGTCTCGCCATGTCCAGGCCCGGAAGGGCTCCAGGAAGGCTCATCCGGTGACATGTGACAAAGAATTAGATATCGCTGTTAATTTCCAACTGTTCTGATGTGACCTCCCCAAGTTGCTTACTGACTACAGTTTTTATGTGTGGAAATTGTAGCCTTGGTATCCTACCCACGTAGCACATACGTTTTGTTAAAGGTAACAATCCAATTTGGGGTGGTAACGCCCTTGCTTTATTTGAGAACACATGCTGTGTTTGCTCCTGTGCCCGGGGTGTTACTCACAGACCTGGAAACGCTTCTCAAACCCCGTTTGGCTCGCGTCCGCATCTTCAGTGGCCACAAGTCTTTAAAGCCCCTTTGCCTTTCTCTGTGTGACATTCAATACAATACATCAATAGTCTCGAAATAAGTCTGGTCGTCCTTGGTTTGTTCGCATTGCTCTTTTTTTCTCTTTGACTCTTCTTAATGATTTTGAATATATTGGGTTTTGAGTGTCTGCCTTCAATTCTGAACACAAGAAGACTCAGAACGTGCGGTGTTTGTTATTATGTGATGCCCCCCCTTTTAAGAGTTTTTGGTTTAATTTGCTCTCATTGTTTGATGCTGAGGGTAGTTAAGATCCCGAGGAATGCCCGTTTCCCAAAGAATGTAAAAAGTTTTCAATGAAACTTGATATAAAAAAATTATTGACACAGCGAAATATTATTTTTTAATTACAACTGTAATACCTCAAAATGAAATATACTTCTGAGCATATTTTCCCCAAACTGTATGTCAGTTTTTTTATGGGTTTATATGTCTGTTTTTCTGAAGTTTATCACCAACTTTGCTCTGATCTCCCATGACTGTTTTCCATGGAGCGTCTTCTTACATTAGGAAAAATAGAGACAAAGTGATGTATAGATCTCCACTCCCCATTCTAAAGTGCACCCTCCTTCAGGCATACATTGTGCTGTGCATGAACTTTAGTGCACGTTTTTGAAATATGAGCTGCTACCCTGCTGCCTTTCTGCACGAATCGTAGAGTAATGGAAGGATGCTCAGTCTGAGGGGAGACAGAATGTCACGGGGTCTACCCTGAGTCTGTCATTCTGGGCACTTCTTGTCTGGGATGGTGGCTTAATTCCTCAGACAGGTAACCCTCTGACTAGTGCATTCTGATTAGCATGTATGTGCGTATACAGGTACATATATAACTTGGAGATCAAAAAATTATTAATAACCTTATGGAACTCCTACAGTAATTAATTTTGAGGTCATGTTGACAAGGTGCTTGCATGGAACTATCCATGAATTCCATGAGCCAATTGTAGAATAAAGGCACTTTTCTATCCACATTCACCTTCAAGTGCCTCCCGAGTAAAAACTGGATTTCTTAGTTTGTCCACAGCAGAGCAATTTGGAAATATGTAAATTCAGCATTACTATCAGTTCACTTTCCATGTTTTCCTTATTAACTCTCCTTATAAAGCTTGCCTGCCTTTTCTCATAGTGCTGTATCCATATCGATGTTTCTGTAAATGTCTGATCAAATCCTAAGGACCTGAATTGACATAGCAGTTTATGAAGTACCTATGTTAGTAAATGGTAACCTTTTTTTTTTTTTTTTTAATTGGAAGACCTATAATTGTAAGGGAAAGATTTAACACAGAAATGGCATTATTTATTTGATACAAAGTTGAACGCAAACCTCATCATAGCTCTGAATCTACTGCAAGTGTTCATCTTATTTAGTAGCAATATAAACCCCATTGGTGGCTGGAATGTAGACAGGTTTCTAGATGGTGAAACCTCTTAGTTCTCCTTGGTCCGCACTGCCATAACTGTCATTTCCTCATTTGTAATCTGTTCCTTCTTCTTCTTTTTTTTTTTTTTTTAAATAAAATGCATTTCTGAAATAAAATGCAGAATATATTTTAAGAGGTATTTTGTAAAAATTTACAATTAGGAAATTATACTGGATGCTCTTTCTTAAAATGGTAAAAAATGTGTGGACATATGCCTTCCTTATTGGCGTGTGTGTTATTAAGCCCTTTAGTAGATTCTGCAAGTACTATGAGCTGTTAACAAATGCCGCAGCTATCATTTGTATTTTCTTTTAGGTGGACCAAAAGATGAGAGAAAAGTAGAATCATGTCTGTCAATTGTACAAGTCAAGTCAAGTTACTCACAATGTAGCATTTTGTCAGAGGACGATGATTTGGCTGTCTGCAATGATTTGTGGAAACATGGGCATGTATTTAAATCGGGTGATGTTTTATCTTTTTCTCTTCTTGTTCAGAGAGGTCAGTGAACATCGTATGAATGCGCAGATGTTATATTGACGTATATAGGGTGCTCTTCTCAGATCAAAGCTAAAAGCAAAATCACTTTTGTGATTTAGAGTGGAAAAATGAAAACCATATACATATAATTCACATTCTCATTTTGAGAAGGCTGAACTTTCCAATTGTCATTTAACCGAAATTTAAAATATGTAAATAGAGTGGATTTTTTTATTAAATCATAGCTGTGTACATTAGTGCAATCAAGGGGTACAATGTGCTGGTTTCATATACAATCTGAAATGTTTTCATCAAACTGTTTAACCTACCCTTCATAGCATTTTCTTAGTTATTGTATAAAGATATTTGTATTCTGCATTTAGTAAGTTTCGCCTGTACCCTTCTAAGATGCACCATAGGTGT
>CAUYRH010010888.1:0-15463 GCA_963574655.1 Perodicticus potto | reverse complement strand
ACCATTTGTTAAATAGGGAGTCTTTTCCCCACTGAATGTTTTTAATTGGCTTGTCAAAGATCAAGTAATGGTAAGTAGCTGGATTCATCTCTTGGTTCTCTATTCTGTTCCAAACATCTACCTCTCTGTTTTTGTGCCAGTTACATGAGCATGCTATCTTTAAGGGCAAATTCAACAAATATGGGCTTTGGCCAGGCACAGTGGCTTATGCCTGTAATCCCAATAATTTTGAAGGCCAAGGCAGGAGGATCACTTGAGGCCAGGAGTTTGAAATCAGCGTGAGCAAGATAAGAAGTCTCCATGTCTACAAAAAAAATGTTTTTCAATTAGCTCGGTATAGTCCCAGCTACTGGGGAGGCTGAGGTGGGAAATCACTTGAACCCAGGATTTCGAGGCTGCAAGGAGCTATGATCACACCAGTGTACTCTACCTCTCTCTTAAGAAAAGAGGGGAGGTTGGCTCAGCACCTGTGGCTCAACGGGCTAAGGTGCCAGCCACGTACACCTGAGCTGGTGGGTTCGAATCCAGCCTGGGCCCACCAAACAACAATGACGGTTGCAACCAAAAAATGGCTGGGCATTGTGACAGGCGCCTGTAGTCCCAGCTACTTGGGAGGCGGAGGCAAGACACTTGTTTGAACCCAGGAATTGGAGGTTGCTGTGAGCTGTGATGCCACCGCACTCTGTCCAGGGTGACAGCTTGAGGCTCTGTCTCAAAAAAAAAAGAAAAAGAAAAGAGGGGGGGCATTATAGAAGAACAAGTATCTACCAAGGATTATATTGAATACACAAATCCAGAAGAGCTCAGGTAATACTTATGTTGCATCCATAGAACAACTATTATAAACAAAAGGACAACTGTCAGTTTTCCAGCTGTTTTGTGATCATGTGGATAAGCCCTAAGCCCTCATAAGAACTATGTTCCACATGTCTGTGTAAGCATCACCTAAAAATGCATGTAGTTTGAATTTTTGCTTAACATCCAAAATCTTGATAGTACTATCCAAAAATGTGTATAGAAAATCTTTTCACCCCTAAAAATAGACTTTTACTGACTGTTAGAGGAGCAACCCTTATTTCTAGCCTTTCTTTTTAAAGAAACAGGGTCTCCATTGCTGGTGGGAATGCAAACTAATATGCTCCTTTTGGAAAGATGTTTGGAGACTACTTAGAGATCTAAAAATAGACCTGCCATTCGATCTTATAATTCCCCTACTAGGTATATATCCAGAAGACAAAAATCACATTATAACAAAGATTATTGTAGCAGAATGTTTATTGCAGCCCAATTCATAATTGCTAATTTGTGGAAGAAGCCCAAGTGCCCAACGACCCACGAATGGATTAATAAATTGTGGTATATGTACACCATGGAATACTATGCAGCCTTAAAGAAAGATGGAAACTTTACCTCTTTCATGTTTACATGGATGGAGCTGGAACATATACTTCTTAGCAAAGTATCTCAAGAATGGAAGAAAAAGTACCCAATGTACTCAGCCCTACTATGAAATTAATTTATAGCTTTCATATGAAGGCTATAACCCAAGTATAGCACAAGAATATGGGGAAAGGGGCAAGGGAGGGGAGGAGAGGGGTGGAGGATGTGTGAAGGGAGGGTAATCCTTGGGACCACACCTATGGTGCATCTTAGAAGGGTACAGGTGAAACTTACTAAATGCAGAATATAAAGGTCTTAACACAATCACTAAGAAAACGCCATGAAGGCTATGTTAACCAGTTTGTTGAAAATATTTCCGATTGTATATGAAACCAGCACATTGTACCCCATGATTGCATTAATGTACACAGCTATTATTCATTAAAAAAAATACTTGTACAGGTGGATAGGAAAGTATGCTGACGACTGTGTTTCTTGGAAATGAAATAATGGGCCATAACACAGCCTATCTCAAAACTTTCAGAGTGACCCAGGTAATACCATTAAAAGATCTATAGTAAGTGTTTGTGGAGAAGGCCACAGAACTGATTCAAGAACAGTTTATATGGTAAACTTTTGCTGTCACTCCTCAGTGTATTTTTTAAAAATTGAGTGTTTAAGCTCTATATTCCAGACAATAGTTTGGTCCTGATACACGATGTTCCCTTTTGGCAAAGAATCTTAAACACTTCAATATCTCCCTCAAAGGAAGGAACTCAGAGAAAGAATACAGAAAGAACAATCAATAATTTGTCTCTCAATTACTCAACCTTGTCACACTCTATAAACGTATTTTTTAAATAAACACTTCCACAATTTCTACCAAGCTATCTAATACTACAAGAAGCAAAACTATTCCAAACAGGTAGATCAACAGCCATCTCTTACCGAAGAATCAACACAGGAGCCCCTTAAGGCCTTAGTTATTAAGTAAGTCTCAATGGTCCATTTGTGGCAACTTTTATCAAAATTAACCACTGTGTATCATGACTTTTTTACAACATATGAATAAATATGTCCTACCTGCTTTAATGTGGATTCTGCGCCTACTCTCTAGAAAAGAGAGCACAATGCAGAAATATTGACCCATAAAAGGCAACCACAATAATATTGACACATAAAATGCAAGCACAATAAAACATGTAGAGTAGAGTTGATCCTTGTAATTCACAATAGTTGTGTGCTATGAAGTCAGTGAATAGTGAATTACTGAATCTTGAACCATTGCTCCAAGAGATCAGGTTCCTTATACTCTCTGGTTTCTGTCAATCAATAAACATATAACCTTGTTTATTGTTTTCTACCAACCAATAAATATGTAACCTTGCTTTATGTATGTTTCTGTTTAAAAGCATCTTGTTTAACATTTTTGATTCATTAGCATCAGGCTCACAGCGAGTAGTGCTGTGACTCATGCCTGAGAAACACTTATCTAAGACACATTGGGCTGTAAGACCTTCTTTCACTAGACATCACTTTAGCACTATATTCGGGGGCCATTTTAAACAGTAACATCATCCAAACACTACAAAAAATCAAAAAACATGACATTAAGTAGAGGGCAAAAAATAACACCTGTTTGCAGTATGAAAGTTGGACCAGAGAAGGAGGAGCCTTACCTTGTTCAACCTCAGCAGGGAAACTGCCCTTTTGGGTGACTCACATTTTTTTCACTGCTTTGCACATGTCTGCAAATCACTCTGAAATCAGTGCAAGTATTGAGTTTGAGATTACAGATAAATTTTACCTAGTTGATGAATCCCCAAATATAGAATCCACAAATGATGAGAATTGACTATATCTGTGAGAGTAACTGGGATGATGAGAAATTTCCTGAGTGAATCAGAAGTTCAACTGCAAGTAATATACATCTGGTTTAATCTTATAAAGTACCCTTAAGTTCAGATGTACAGAAAAGTGGATCTGTGATACAAAGCTTTAGCCTTTGTATCTTAGATTACTTACTTCTTCTAGGTAGCCAAGAGCAATCTGAAGAAGCTCTTCATCTGGAGTCAGGTTAAGGTGCGGCGGAGTGGACCCCCACCTTGGGTAATGAGTATGTAATACCTTTGTCACTAAAAGATAATGTGGTTTGGGGGGGTGATATCAAATGGATGGTGGAGGAGAAATAATGGATGACAACAAATTTTACTCAGGAAGGATGGTTATCAAACAGCATGATTTGGATTGCCATAGGGGGACTTATGAGCAATATAATTTTTTATTCTCTTCCTTCCTTCATTCTTCTATTTTACCCTTCTTCCCTCCTCTCTCCCTCCCTCTCTCCCTTCTTTTTTCTCTCTATCCCTCCCTCCATTTTTCCTCTCTTCCTTTTTCTATTCCTCCCTCACTTCCTCCTTCCCTGTTTTTTTTTTTTTTTACGTTCTATTTTTTTGTTTGTTTTCTGAGCATTCTTTTTGTCCATTGTAAGGTAGAAACATCTCTGTAGCAAGCTTGGATTCATGTCTTCTGAGATACAAACTTATTGACCATTCATCTAATAGTCAAAGATTGCTGGATAAAAGATTTTGATAGTGAAGTCAGTTCTGCTCTATGATGACATAATACAATGTCACAAATACCACTTTATGCAAATTTACACAACAAAAACCATAAGACTTATAAGAAAAATGGGGCTGGTAGACTGATACTCAAAACTAATTAAAACATAAGCACACTTCTATACATGTGAAATGGGTAAGAAACACACAAATAATGCAATAAATATGACACTTTGCTTTGGGAAAAAAGTCTTAAGTTTCCTTGTGAAAGTAGGCATGGAAAGTTTTAGATTTTAATTTCCTGTGAAGTGATGGAAGGCCGGGTTTCACTGAAATTGGGTGGAAAGTTGTCCCACCTGGTAGGAGTGGGTGTGGCTCTGGCTCATAATGAGACACAGGCAGTGTGCTGAGGTGGCTGGAGGATGTCAGAGGTGAGTGTGTTTTCCTGCATGGCTCAGTGGAGCTGGGCTCTGTTTTCTGCATTCACCGTGATTTCCATGGATGAAATCTGGCATAAGCAAAAATCTGGTTTGTCCTCTAATTGTTTCTTAATATATTGATCAGTTTGGAACAACTTAAGGTTTTCAACATAACTGCACTGACTGTATGTTAATGAACTGTGATGGCATTTGGTTTGGATGGACGTCTATATTCTCCCAGAGATGTTCACTAGCCAAAACTGTGGCAGTTGACAGTTGAATCTTGGTTGAGGCCCACCGTCCATCTCCTGAACTGATGCTTTAGGATCTTTCTGCCACTGATATGTGTATCTACTCAGTAATCTTTTTTTCTTTCTGTTTCTACTCACTGTGGCTTGCTATATTCTGGAAGCACTGATGAAGGTTATGAGACCACACCACAGAGCCATAAACCTGGCAAAGGGCACAGGTGCTGCAAGCATCGCTCCGCCCATATCTAAGCAATTCACCCAACCTATTGACTTTGACTCCAAAGCACAAGGACTTTCCCAATACAGCATCAGTGGACTGTGCAGGCCTGAATTTTAGCCTAGGCTCAATATATTTCATCAACACTGTGACTGCCCTGGATGCACACCAATACAATATTAGAACATCAAGAAACAGAAGCATGGTTTCAGCATTACACCAAAATGAAAACAAAAATTCATTCAAAGGAGGAGCCTGTTTCAGAATTACATTTTTATCTAAAATACCTTTCCTTCCCCTTGACCTGAATTCACCCACTCCATGAGGCTTCGTTGTTCTTGACAGGCTATTCCCACTCTCACTGTTTTTACATATCTCACTTCAACAGATCTAACTTCACTGCGTTGGCCATGCTCTCTTCATGGCTCTGGCCTCCTCACAATACGCACTTACTGTGCTAAGTTCACGGGTTACTCACAGGTTACGGGAGGAGGCACAGCTGTCCCCATCAGCATCCTGGCCTTAGCTCAGTTTACGGCTGGGCGGTCAGAAACTTCCTCTCCACAGTGTCCCTGAGTTGATAGGAGTAATTTTGTTTTTTAGTTCTGTTATTTTTAATAATTAATTCTACTCAACTGACTTGTTGACATTAGGAATAAATAATAAACACAAAGTCTATTCATTTACAAGGCATTCTCAGACTTGCAAAGAATCTGAAAAGTCAGTTTTGCCAAATGTTTGCTAAGCCTATAAATAAATAATTTTACCAAGGAGGAACTCACTATTTGTTGAGGTAGCCATTTAGCATTTAGAGAACTATTCAATTAACTTCCTAATATGGGGCTAAAAAAATCTATCCAAGATGTTCAGTAATGGTAGTTCTATCTGCCTAAGACCCCCAAGATTACACAAATTCTTGTCTCCTAGAAAATCTCTGAAATACACACAGAAGGCTAATTTTCCCCACCAATGCTGAGTTACTTCTTTTCTAGGTCTAGGTTTACTTCCTCAAACTGATTCTCTGTAAACACAGAAATGAATTCTTTCAAGGGCCAGTTTTTGAATATTGAAATATATCTATTTCTTTTTTAGATAATAGTCCCAGCATTGCATCTGAATGTTGTTTTTTCTTCTATGTATTGTTGTTTTTATTTTTCATGATACTTTGCACAGTATAAAGCAATAAGTAGATACTGTAAGTCTTCATTGTGCTAAATTTTCTATAAGATGTAGTTTGAAATTAGCCTTGCAGAAGTCTTTACTTTTTGATATAAATATCTATAGAAGGTTTGAAAAAATATACGGTTTTTAGAAATTTACCATTCTTTGCTTTTGGGTAATATTTATCATTCTGTATGTCTATAAGCAATTTCTCTTAAAATTGTCTTCCCCATTTTTATATTCCTACCACGTATAAATTTAAATGCCTATTGAATGTTAAAATTGGTAAAATTATTTAATAGCTGCCAAAATTTTGTCCTTGGATTATGTAGGCTATGAAGATATCCCAACTGGTTTTGCAACCTGAAAAGAAGAAGCTACAAATATACATACCCCCCCCCCCCCCCGCATGCCTGTATTTAGCTCCAGGTCAGAATTCTAAAGTCCATGTTCACCTAGAATATAATCCAGGTCAGTGACCTTACCAATAAGTTCTCACCAAAGTCAATATTAATTTCTAATAATCTTTGCTTTGAGATAATTTTCCACCCCTAAATATTTGTTGCCTGAAAATATAACATAAAATGAAATGGTCATCATAAAGAGATTGAGAAATTTCCTCCAAAACTATCAACACCAGTCATGAAGTAAGACTAGCTTCTTTTACAAAATTCTTTATTTGCTTCTTGTGGGGAATTATTCAGAAGACTAGAATTTCAGGTGGATATGTTAAAATTGCTTATAGCAGATTAAAGCATAATAAGACTAAATGAGATAACACAAGATATATTTTATAAGTGAAGTGTGTTATAAATGTGAAATGTTACAAATAAATAAAAAATTTAAGGATGGAATTGCATGTATTCTAGACTTTTCTCCATCCTACTTATCTTAGGTTTTGCGACATTTAAAAGATCACTGTAACTTCTTCAACATGGGAGTGGGGAACAGGTGGATTTCACTACAAAAAAAATATTATTTCATGAGTTCTGGAAATTTTTTCCAATATTTCTCATGGAGACAGCAATCAACTCTTAAACTATAAGGTTGCAATCAGTTTTCCCAGTAGCCTATTTGTAATTACATTGTCTGGACGGCATCAGCATTCCAAGTGCATTGCCATGCTTGCTGGGCAGATACAGACTTGAACTCTCTCTAGATGTCAAAATGGATCAAAAAGGAGATCATGGAGAAGGTTGAAGGACATAACTCTGCTGGGGTTGCACCTGTGGCTCACGGAGTAGGGCCCCAGCCCCATATACTGGAGGTGGCACGTTCAAATCCAGCCCTGGCCAAAAACTGCAAAAACAAGAAAATAACTTTACTCAAATCCTGTGGTTAATGTAGAGAGGAAAAGGCTTTAGTAGTTTGTCAAAAAGATATATACTCTTTGCTACAAAAACAAAACAGAACTAATGTCTCTATCTTCTGAGTACTGCCAGTCACATGAAATCTTAGTATTAGCTGTCGATCATACATTAAGAATTAAAGCCACAAATGTCTGGATGTTATGAGCTTTATTATTGTTTCTTTTATGTTTTAATTGTTCTAATATATATTGCTGCATTATTAATCATTTGGTCTAGAATCATGTCAAACCAGGAGAGGCACACTTTTTATTTCATGTCAGCAAACTCCTGCCCATAGCATTAGTGTTTTATATACTGTTTGAAAATTCCCTATCTTAAAGACATAAAGATATTCTTGTAAGGTATCTTAGAAGCTTTTAAAAATTTTTTAAGCATTTTTCTACAACAGGTCAATATTCTTTTTCAAAATACGAATATCTCTAGTAATTAGATTTTGCCATATAAGTAAGCCCCTGAAAACATAAGCTTTTAATTGATTAATTTTAATTTTAGATTAATATGAATGTACAAATAATTAGGTTATATTGTTTGCATTTGTTAGATAAAGTCCAAGTTGTAGTTGAGCCCTTTACCCAGGAGATGTGCCATCTACCCTTACATTGTGCCCACGAGGTGAGAACTTACCAAGCCCTCCTCCTCTTCTTTCTTCCTTTTCTTCTCCCCTCTTTCCCATCCCACTGGAATTTAATTGTGTTTTTCTCTTGTATGGGCATGTAGTTTTTCATCTCCTGGTTTCATATTAGTATTGAGTACATTGGGTACTTTCTTTCCATTCTTGTGATACTTTACTTAGAAAAATGTGTTTCAACTCCATCCAGGTTAATATAAAAGATGCAAAGTCTCTACCTTTCTTATGACTGAATAGTATTCCCTTGTATACATATACCACAGTTTATTAATTCATTCATGGGTTGGTGGGCACTTGGGTTGATTCTACATCTTTGCAATTGTGAAATGAGCTGCAATAAAAATTCTAGTGCAAATGTCCTTATGATAAAATATATATTTTTTTTACTTCTTGGTAGATAGCTAGTAATAGGTTTGCAGGGTCAAATGGAAGGTCTCCTTTTAGCTCTTAGAAAATTCTCCATACCTTTTTCCACAGAAGCTGTATTAATTTGCAATCTCACCAACTGTAAAAGTGTTCCTTTCTATCCACACCTACACCAACGTCTGTAGCTTTGGGATTTTGTGATGTGGGCTGTTAAAGTAGGGTTGGGTAATATCTCAAGGTAGTTTTGTTTTGCATATCTCTGATGATTAGGGATGATAAACATTTTTCATGTGTTTATATGTGTTTATTTGCCATTCATCTGTCTTCTTTGGAGAAGGTTCTATTCATGTTTCTTGCCCCCTTATTAACGGGATTGTTTGTTCTTTTCTTCTTGGTTAGATTGGATTATCAGTAGATCCTAGTTAACAGCCCTTAAATTTGTAGCATGCAAATATATTATCCCATTCTTAAGTATGTTTCCTTTAGTTGTTTTGCTCTTAGATATTCAGAATTCATTTTTGGTGTTGTTGCATTTGTCAGTTGGATCCTCATAAAACTTTTCCCAGGCTGATATCATCAGGAGTTTTCTCCACACTTTATTCTAGAGTTTTATCATTGTGTGTTTTAGATTTAAATCTTTTATCTATCTTGAGACAATTTTTGTAAGTCGTGAGAGGGGCATGTCCAGTGTTTGTCTTCTACATGTGACTAACCCATTCTCTCACCACCATTTATTAAATTGGGATTCTTTTCCCCAGTGTATGCTTTGTTTGGTTTATCAAAGATCAATGGTGGCTGGGTTCATCACTCGGTTCTCTATTCTATCCCATAGATCCATGTCTCTATTTTTGTTTTGGGTTTTTACGTTGTGCTTCCATATGAAATCAAGTACTATTTTTTTTTTTCAAGTTCTTCAAAGTATGATGTTGATGCTTTAAAGGGGAATGGATTAAATCTGTAGATTGCTTTGGGTAGTATAGAGATTTCTACAGTGTCAATTCTTCCTAGCCATGAACGTAATATATACTTCCCTTTGTTTCTGTCTTCTGCTATTTCTTTTCTCAGGGTTTTATAGTTTTTTCTATAGAGATCCTTCCCATACTTCGTTAAGTATATTCCCAGGTATTTAATTTTCTTTGAAGCGTCTATGAAGGGTATTATGTCTTTGATTTAGTGCTCAGTTCAAATGTTATTAGCACATAAGAAGGCTACTGATTTGTAGACATTGATCTTATATCTCAAGTTGTAATTGTATTTCTTCATCATTTCTAGGAGCCTTGTGTTTGAGTCCCTGAGGTTTTCTAGGTACAGAATTATATCCATTATGTCTTCCACAAAGACAGTTTGACATCCACTGCCCTCATTTCAATACCCCTGATATTCTTCTCTTGTTTGATTACACTGGCTAGAATTTCCAACACTATGTTGAATAGTAGTGACAATGAAGACATCCTTATTTGGTTGCATTTCTAGGTAGTAATGCTTTCAGTTTTATCCATGCAGTATAGAGTGGGTTTGTTGGCTGTGGGTTTGTTGTAGATGGCTACTATCAGCTAAAGAAATGTCACATCTCTTTCTGTTTTCTTAAGTGTTCTTGTCAAAAAAAGATGATGAATTTTATCAATTTTTGTTGTCTATTGAAAAGATCATATGATCTTTGTTTTTGCTTCTATTGATATGATGAATTATGTTTATGGATACATTTATGTATATTGAAACAACTTTGTATCCGTAGGATAAAGCTCACCTGATTGCAATGATATTTGTCTGTAGTTTTGTTGTTGTTGTTGTTGTCATTGTTATTGTTGTTGTTGGATCCTGTCCTGCTTTTAGTATCAGGGTGATATTCACTTCATGGAATTATTTTGGGGGGGGTACCATTCTTCTGTACATTTTGGAATAGGTTCTTAAATATAGGTATAGCTCATCTTTGAACATTCAGTAGAATACTGGTGTAAACCTGTCTGGTCCAGGAAACTTAAGTTTTTTAAAAGCCAAGTACTTATTTAGTTTATGATTCTCTGAGTTGGTAATTTAGGCTGTATTTACCTAGATAATCTAGTATCTGAAAGGCTCTGTCTTGCTTATGTTATCAGAAGCCAGTCTATATGTCTGGTTGTTGGCCTGCTGGGACATCTGTTATTCATTATCCAGGAGGCTAGCTCAGGCTTATTTACATGGTGGTGGTTATGGAATTCTCAAGACGAACGAAAACAAAACAAACCAACCAACAAAACAAACAAAAAAGACAAGACCTTGTGCACAAACACTTTCCAATCTGTGTTGGCATCATCATGTTTCTATCTTCTCTCTGACCAAATGAGAAAACATGGCCAACCCATACCTAAAGGAGGAAGAGGGAAGACTCTACTTTTTGGCAAAGGAAATAATTTGTAATGGTTTTGGCATTCTACAACATCCAGTTGACCTGGAACCATTTATTAGAGAGACTTTCTTTCCTCATCATTCTTCAGGGTTACTTTGGAATACAATTACTTTCTATTACAACTTGGCTGGAAGAAGAAATTGAAGCTGAGGGCTGTGTCTCAGGCAATTCAGCAGTTTATAGCCTTTGCCGTAGCAAGATTCATCTCTTAAATTGCATACTTTGTGTGAGCTACTTAGGATATTTTTTGCAATATGGCTGCATATATAACATTCCAAGCTTTGGTATATTTTATCTCTCTGACAAGAAAGCTTTGGAATTTCCCTCAGCTTGACCAAACTTTAAACAGACTAAGATAGACATTCATAAAACAAACTTGCACCTGTGTATGGTTATCATATTATCTTTTCAACATTTGTAGATTTCTGTGGTGTCCTCTTACTCATTCATTCATTACATTAGTTATTTCACTATTCCCTCTTGGTCTCACCATTGTGTTACCAGTTTTATCAATCTTTTCTGAGTGCTAATTTATGGTTATTTATGAATAAATCCATATACTTTTGTTTTCAATTACATTATTTTACCCTTATTTTTCTACTTTCATTGACTTAATTTTCTGGTCTTTTCCAAGAATTTTAAAAATTAATGTCCATACTTATCAGTGTAGGCCAGTGGTTCTCAACCTTCCTAATGCCACAACCCTTTAATACAGTTTCTCATGTTGTGGTGACCCCCAACTATAAAATTATTTTTGTTGCTACTTCATAACTGTAATTTTGCTACTGTTATGTATGAATCATAATGTAAATATGTGATATGCAAGATCATCTTAGGCAACTCCTGTTAAAGGGTCGTTCGACCCCCTGGGACCCTCAGGTTGAGATCCTCTAGATGTAGGCTATGTTATGCTATCATTATAAACAACTCCTGCTTCTGAGTTGCATTTATCATTATGAAATTATTATGGAGTTACTATGATAAATGAAACATGATTGTTGTAGCAACCCAGATATCCATCATGAGTTAGTTGGAGATCTCCTCCTCAAATACTATCAGCCCTTTGAGCCTTCAATATACTGAAAGGCCAATATCAAAATTGTGCACTCTAACTTTTCCTTGAGACATTTGCATTTTTACAGAGATCAGAGCCTCAAGCAAAAATCTATGAATACATCATGGTGGAAACTAAATAAGGAAAAATTTTGGATAAAAGTCACAGGAATTTTTTTTTAATGCCCTAAAATTTTACTTGTCTTGTGATTGGGGCATATAGTATATAGTATATATAAGCTTATTTATCTTTAAGATTTAGTTTTATAGATATATTTTAGTTGACAAATGCCTGTGTTATTGTCTTCCACAATTTTTGTTCTCTATGTTTTATGCCAGAAGCTTACTGGTCAATTTCTGCTCCCTAGAATATGCCAGCCATGCTCTGTGTGATTTACAAGTGGAGTATTTCAGAAATGGTAAAGCACACAGACAGCAGTTTTCAGACCACAGTGTTACTCCCTGGGGCAAACTTTCTGAGGCTTGTGAGCCTGATAACTCTTCTGTGAGGAAATTCTATTTTATAGAATGTTAGGTACAACTGAAACGCCTGAAGGGGCATGGCCTATATAAGATGTAATTTTAAGGTTGTAAATTAGTTTTAACAAAGCATGTAAGATTGCTGAATCCAGTATTCTCTACATTGCAGAATTAATGCTTTGGGGCTTTCTTTCAAGTTTAGATAAAACTGAGTAGAGATTGGGTTTTCTTCTGTGGAAGACATCATCATAGAAATTACTTTCTATTCTAACTTGGCTTTGGGAGAAATTGAAGCTGAGGGATGCGTCCCAGTCCATTAAGCAGTTTAAAGTCCTTGCTGTGGCAAAAGATTAATCTCTTAGCTTAGACATTTTGTGTGAGTTACTTAGAATTACTTTTGAGGTGTGGTTCTCTAGATAACTTAGCTTTGGTATGTTATGTATATATGGCTTAGATGGCTTTGACATTCTCCTAAACTGGACCAAACTTTTTTTTTTCTGTTTTCTTGGGTCAGAGTCTCACTTTGTTGCCCTCAGTAGAGTGTCGTGGAGTCACAGTTCACAGCAACCTGAAACTCTTGGGCTTAAGTGATGCTCTTGCCTCTGCCTCCCAAGTAGCTGGGAGTACAGGCACCCACAACAATGGCTGGCTAAGAAGCAAACTTTTAACAGGATTTTTCCTATCCATAGTTCCTGACCTCCCTTTTCTTAGAAAATTTTGAATTGCAAATACTTTCTCTGTTTTTTTGAGGTGAAATTCTTCTCCCAGTCCCAGTCTCTTGCCAATTTTACAACCTAGGAATATCTTTCTTAAGGACCTGTTAGTCATTCCTTTGAAATATAATCATCAAGAAGGAGAAAGCCCTATCTCCCAGTTTTTGAAGGAAGGTAGTAACCTACCTTCATAAGCAGATATGCTATTAGCAAATATAGATGGCTTGATCGCATGACCAACCTCACCTCTTCCCTAAGGTCCTACTTTACCATTAACTCTTTTTTTTTTTTAATATTAGTGGAATCAAGTTCAATCTCTCTCTCCCCTGTGGCAACAGTCTTGAATAAAGTTTTCCTTGCCTGTTTAATCTTTATGTTGCAATTTTTCTTTGACATATACCATTTCCTTTTTATGTGAGTGAACCTCTTCTGAGGAGCTAGAATGGGAAAATCGGCCCCTTTGATGCTTGGTCACAGAGATATTTAATCAGAGCAAAGACATGTGTGCATGTTTTGAACATGGGCAGATATATAGTGAAATCGATGACTTTGGGTCTAGGTAGAAAATCTCTCATCATATTTCAAATTTGTCACTTAGCCATTCTGTCTGATTGGGGATAAAGCCAGGCTTGGACTTCAGTGAATTTTTCTTATGCATTGCAACGTATTTCAGATAGTGACCAGAACATGTTTTTATGTAGTGGAAGAGAGTAATCTTATTAATAATTGGATTTAACTCAAGCTGTAGGATCAAATGCTCAGTAAGCTTTTTTACCCAATGAATGTAACTCACTGGTCAAACTGAAGATTTAAATGTTGGACACATATTTGAACATTGTATGACAGGATCTAGCTTGTATGCATTTTCCAATCAAACTAATCTAAATTTCCAAATGCATTTTCTATATGCTTGGATGAAAAGAGGATTCTCTGAGCAGATCACACTACCTGCTGACAGGATTCTTTGCTTATATTGGCCCATATCATTTCTAGTGAGAAGTTTATGTCTTAATTTCCACCCTCTTAATTTACATAATTTTGATAAAAATATGTCCAAATTTGAGTGAGTTAGATGGTAAATGATTATTAATGAACCTCAACAGTTATTTATATTAGGAGTGATTCATGGCAGTGGAAGCTCGTCTTTAAGATGAGCACCATTATTTTTTCTCTCTGCTATGCATATATTCCTATAAAGAGGTGGAATCTATTCCTGTCTTCCCCTTGAATCTTGGCTGACGTGAATGACTGGTTTGGCCAATGGGATATGGAAAATTGACATCCTGCAACGTCTCAGGTTAAGTCATAAAAATACCTCTCTATTTTGTATCATATCTTATATTTTTCTGTTTAAATAATATTGTCATTATCAGTGTGTAGGTGTGTTTCACCCATTAGACTACAAACTACAGGGTGTACATTTGTTTATTTTTGTATCTTCAAAATAGCTCATATTCTGGCATACAAAAATACTTGGAAATGCTTATAGAATAAAAATGTAAAGTATCACCTCTCCTATGAAATGTCCCTTTAGAAGCCTACCTCCTAACTTATCTCTATTTTCTCTAAAATTAAACACACACATCTATACACACTCATACAACATTGCACTCTTTTTTCTGTCCTTTGGGAAATCATGAATTACATTTCATGTTATTTTTCCTTCCTTGTCAATTTACCACATACAATTTGAGTTTTCCCTTGTAAAATCTCCTAAATTAGTTGCAATGTCTTTCTGTGGAACAGTGAGGTGTGCCATCTCATTATTCTAAACTTTGCCTAAAACAGGGCCATGTTCACGTAATATATTTGGAGTGCATAAAATAAGGGAGGATTCCTATAGCAGAAGAAAGAAAGGTCAACAGATAATTTAACTTTCATGGAGTAACATAATCTTGGTCTCTCTCCAAGATTATAGTTTTAAATGTGAAGTCTTAATATTAGGAAGCATTAGGTTTATATTTAGTTTAGAGTGGTTAAGTCTCATTCATTGTGATTTAAAATGAGAAATTTATTTCATTTCGACTAAAATATGGTTTGATAGTTTAATAAAAATCAATTCTTGTAAAACTAGTTGAAAAGTGATTGTTCTTTAATTGGAATTGTTTATAGTTACAGTCTGTATATTTAAGTTATTTCATGATTCAAACAAATAATAACAACTTGAAATCAAGAAAATGATTTAACCAGAAAAGAGTAATTTCCCAAAGCCAAACAGAAAATAAATAATAATTTGAGGGGGGAGGTGAAAAAGTCACTTTTCCTTAGTAAAAACACAACTTAGAATGAAGGTGAAACCTTATAGAAGAAAAATAGTGAGTTTCTCTTATCACCTGTCCCAAGAGCAAACTTGAATCTTAGATTCACTCACTGAGAAGTAGTTACAGAATAGCTTGAAGTCTGGTAGTGTGATTCCTCCTGATTTGTTTTTATTTCCGAGTAACGTCTTGGCTATTCAAAGTTTTTTTCTGATTCCAT
>CAUYRH010010884.1:0-60075 GCA_963574655.1 Perodicticus potto | reverse complement strand
GCCTGTAGTCCCAGCTACTTGGGAGGCGGAGGCAGGAGACTCGCTTGAGCCCAGGAATTGGAGGTTGCTGTGAGCTGTGATGCCACAGCACTCTATCCAGGATGACAGCTTGAGGCTCTGTCTCAAAAAAAAAAAAAAAAGTTTTCCCAAGGGCTTCCATTGCTGTACCTCAGTGTATCCCCACAGAAACACCACTACTGGGCAGCCGGGACCAGCGCTGAGGAGCTTGTTGGGTCAGAGGATGTCAGTTCCGTGGTGGTGGTCTGTAGTTAATGTGCTTTCCGTCAGAAACACAGCAAGCCTCAAGATAAAGAGTCAGTAGTCTCCTAATTACCTTTCTTTCTCTGTGTACTCTGTCCAGGGAAAACTGGTTGGAATCTGTGGCAGTGTTGGAAGTGGAAAAACCTCTCTCATTTCAGCCATTTTAGGCCAGGTAAGAGTTTGCTAATTGTCCTTGACATTTCTCTGGATTCTGCTTAGCAAAAGTCTCAGGAAAAATTAACTAATTTCCTGAAGAGTCAGGAAAGCTAGAAGCAAAATGTACCCTTGGTCTGCCTAATGCTGCCCTGCTGACTCTTCCCCCTTCATCCCTTCCACCCCTTAACAACATTGTGTGTGTAAGGGGACTCAGTGGGCACCTAATATCCTAGCTGGAGTCACCGTTTTTCATGCCGTATGGTATTCAGACTGTGTTTATTGAGTGCCTTAAGCGTGCCAGACCACGTGCTGGGAAATGGCAGAAATAAGAGATGGACGAATACCTAGTGCTGCCTTACTGCAGAAAAGAGTTAAACTACAGAAGTAGTCGCCAGCACTGTCAGCCCTGTCAGGGACAGAACGGTCTAGACTTGATTGGGAAGCAAAGTCTCACTGGGTTATCAGCCTAATCAGTAAAAGACTTATGCCCTTAGGGGTTCATGGTCCAGTGGGGAGCTAGGCCCTGTGGACGCCAGCATATCCCAGGGCCCAGGGGGGCCTAGCAGACAGCTGCCGGCACGTACAGAGCAAGGGGTGCAAAGATCCCACTTGCGGAGACAAATTATCTTTACCATATTTCAGGACCAAATAATCAGGGGGAAAAACCCAGGACACCCATGTCCTTGTTAGTTTGCATTAAATTAGCTTGACTTAAAAGGTTGAGATGAACATAAACTTGAGATTATTACCTCCTGAAGGATGATGTCCACTGAATTGAAATGAACATGTCGGGGTAGTGGCAGGGAAGGGTGTCCTTCTAGCCTCCATGTTATGGGATATTTTCTTGTCTTGTGTGGCTTCCTCTGTTGTAGTTGGTGAGTTGTGGTTCTTCTTAAGAGTGGTTTCCAGGGCATTCAGAGGAAGGCTACATTCAGGTCACTGAGTGGCAGTCCCCACCCTATGCCCACTTCTGCTTTATGACACTCTCCAGTGGTTGGGCCCAGCCATTGGTATTTGTAAAAAGCAAAAAGCTTCCTAGGTGATTCTGATAATCAGCTGGATTTGTGGGCCAGTGATGAGGGACAGAAGCGGGGTGGGGGGAGTAAGAAAAAGTTCCTAAATGCTACTCAGCAGTCCAGTAAGATGTTCCTTTCCCAGGGAGTAGCTAGGCTGGGTGGCAGTTAGGTTGAAAACTGAGTGGGGCTTTGCTTCTGGATCAGATCCTGGCAGCCCTGCCAGGGAGGCAGGTCTTCTTGCGTCCCTAGACTTTAACTATTTGTTAGCAGTGGCGCCATGTGGAGTGTTTGTGCCACAGCAGCTAGTGGATCCCCACAGTAGACCCTCCGAGGGTTAGTTGGGTCTCCACAGTAGACCCTCCTTGGGTTTCTGAACACTGTGAAGTGCACGTCAACGTGCCTACCACATTACACTAGACGTTATAGCAGCTCAGTTTACAATCGCCAAAATGTGGAAACAGCCTAAATGCCCACCAACCCAGGAATGGATTAACAAGCTGTGGTATATGTACACCATGGAATACTATTCAGCCACTAAAAAAGATGGAGACTTTACATCTTTTGTATTAATCTGGATAGAGGTGGAACACATTCTTTTTAGTAAAGAATCACAAGAATAGAGAAGCAAGAATCCAGTGTACTCAGTTTTAATGTGAAGCCAGTAGACTATCTAATACACACCCTCATAAGAGAAAAATCCAAATCAATTCAAGGTGGGGGGCAGGGGAATGAGAGAGTGGGGAGAGGGGAGGTGGAAGAGGGGTAGGGGTTACAGTGTATGGCACACCTCTTGGTGAGACACAATTATAAGAGGGACTTTACCCTACAAATGCAATCAGTTTAACCTAATTCTTTGTGCCCTCAATGAACCCCAAACAATTAAAAAAACAGTACATACCACGTCACGGGTGGTGAGGTGTGCCTGTGTGTGTACACTGTGTGGTGGTTTCTGAGAAGGTATCCTTATATGTATGAGTACTACACGGGCTGGTTAACAAAACTGCTTCAAAGTCAGAGCATCCATAACGCAAGACAGGTGTCTACTGTCAGTCCCAAAAGACATCATGAAAGAAGATGAAATAAATGGATGAATCAATTTAATGTCAATCACTGTGACTGAGAACACAACTCAAAGCACACGGCTCATTTGCAGTCCCTTCGTGTTGGCTGAGAAGGTCCATTATCATTCTATGGATACTGTGTGATAGTAGTTGATGTCTAATATGGATTTTCTTCCCCCTTTGGTCCTCATTCTATAGAAGCAGCTGGTCTGGCCAGCATCCTGGATTAATTCTGTAGATGAGTTGGCCTGCCCTCGTCTTGAACAAGGAGCAAGCTGCAAATCCTTGTGGCACACTCTCCAGGGGGTTCTGAAAGGAACTTCTTGCTTGTGCTTGCTTTCCCTAATTAAATAGTTGGCAATTAGGAAGAAAGGGTGTCAAATGGCAGATGGGCTGCTGAGTAATATGTTCATTCATGTCATGGGTTATGCTGGGTTCCCGTCACATAAGCAAGGAAGACTTTGATTTTCTTTGCTGCTGTAGCTCTCTTTGGAACAAAGGTAGAGTTTGGATTTGGGTCCAAGAAGCATCCAATGAAATGACCAAAACTTGTAGATTCCATTGTAGAATGTGGGTGGGTTTGTTGGCTTAGAGTGATGATTTTAAGTTATGATGCCATTAGGTGGTATCTGTCTCCCTAGATGACACTTCTAGAGGGCAGCATTGCAATCAGTGGAACCTTCGCTTATGTGGCCCAGCAGGCCTGGATCCTGAATGCCACTCTGAGAGACAACATCCTCTTTGGGAAGGAATTTGATGAAGAAAGGCAAGGAATGCTTGGTTTCCATCTCGGCCACGTGAGATGCAAGGCAGCCCAAGTCCGTGGGCTTTACTCCAGCCACATCCCTGACACTGTCTCTTTGTGTCCTCCAGATACAACTCTGTGCTGAATAGCTGCTGCCTGAGGCCTGACCTGGCCATCCTCCCAAGCGGCGACCTGACTGAGGTACCGGCCTTCTGCCCTGACAGGGCAGTGAGTTCAGCAGGGAAGGCTCTGGGGAGTAGTGGGAGGGCTGGGCCAGAGCTGCCTCCTAGAAATGCATCTTAAATGCTTCAAGGAGGAACATAACAGGGAGTTCTGCTTTCCTTGGCCCTTTATGTTAGGAAAGCGTTCATTTTCTAGGGTAGGGATATTAGCACTCCTTGTTTTAAGTATATACATACTTCAGCAAAATCTCATTATTGGTTCAGAGTTAATGTTTTTAAGCCACAAGTCAAGCGTGTGTGTCGAGCTTCTTCCCTGAAGTTCATTTTGCCAGCCTCCTTACAGAGTCCAAAGAGAGCCCCTCAGAACAAATCCTCACTTCTTTGCTTCTCTGCCTGGTAGCAGTCTCCAGAGGCAGTATTTGTACTAGTCTGTGCTAGCTCATCTCCCATGAGCTGGCCTGGAGGTTTCTGGAATGGGCACCTTTATTTAATTGATAGCAGCTAAATCTCTCAAAGCAGATTTAATGAATGGCTTAATTAGTTGAGAGGTTTTCCAGTTGTGGTCCCCAGATCAGCAGCATCAGCATTACCTGGGAACTTGTTAGAAATGCAGATTCTTAGGCTGCACCCCAGACCCACTGAATCAGAAACTCTAAGGGTGGACACCAACAATCTATTTTAACAAACCCTGCAGATAATTCTAATGGAAAGTCAAGTTTGAAAACCTCTGAATGCATTGAATTTTTAAAAATTCAGTTAAAGGCAAGATTTTTCAAAAATACAAAGCCAATTACCATTTGAGGATTTACTCATTTGTTCATTTAGGGACATTTATTAGGTGCTTGTTCTGAGGTGCCAGAGACATGTGCAGAAAGTACTCTGCACTGAGGGCATAAAGGGATGTGATGATAACCTGCACCCTCAAGAAGCATGCAGGGGAGAGGATGAGACACTCAGCAAACAGGCACAAAACGAAAAAGCCTCTTTTCTTTTGGGAGTTAGTGGAGAAGTTGGGGGAAATTTCAGAGGGGACGATGCCAGAAACTGAGGAGACGCACCACAGGCAAGGGCATGACGCTGTCGTTTGCGTTCGTCCAAGCACATAGTCTGAAATGGCTCAGACCCCAGAGTGTGGCAGGGGATGGGGCCGTGGAGGAGCGCTGGGTGGTACAAGGTCTGCTTTGTATGCCAAGTTTGGGTATTTAGATTCCATCCTTGGGGGCTCCTGAAGAGTTAGGCAAAGTTGGGACCTGGTCACCTTTGTGTTTTGGAAAGATCTTTCTGCCATGTGAAGAACGGGTTGGAGGGGGAGTCCCTGGGGATGGGGGCTAGCAAGGCTGGTTGTGGTATTGATCGGTCCCCCATAATTGTAGGAGAGGAGGAGGCATTTGGGTCAACTCCCTCAGTTCCTGGAAGGATCACAGTGCCAGTTTATCTGTGAGAAATTCAAGAGAAGGAGCTGGTTTGGATGGGAGAGAGGAGGGGTGCCTGGGGTGGCTCCTACACCCTGTTCCATAGTTGAGCAGGGGGCTCACTGTGCTGCTGGGCTCCTGCAGATTGGAGAGCGAGGAGCCAACCTGAGTGGTGGGCAGCGTCAGAGGATCAGCCTCGCCCGGGCCTTGTATAGCGACAGGAGCATCTACATCCTGGATGACCCCCTCAGTGCCTTAGATGCCCACGTGGGCAACCACATCTTCAACAGTGCTATCCGGAAGCACCTCAAGTCCAAGACAGTTCTGTTTGTTACCCACCAGTTACAGGTATGGTGCTTTCTTTCCTAGGCTGCCTACCTGGCTTGAGGGATCAGAAATGGGCAGGTGGCCTTGGTCCAGGTATCTTTGTGGGGCAACTAGAGATTTCCTGGAATCAAGTTTTCATTTCCTTAGCAAATAGTTCCTGGGCCCATTGTACCAATAAAGCTCATTGTCCCAGTGCACCAGATGGCCGTCTAAATCAGATCCTTGGAGCGTTATCAGCTTCTGCATATAGATTAGCAAGAAAAAGAGCTGGAGGAGCGGGCCATAAATAGAGTGTGCGTACTAGATAGTTTGGAAAGCATGGTGTTAAAAGTGGCGACTGTTTTGGGAAAACAAGCTTTTCTCCCCCTGTCATTCCATGATAAGCAGCCACTTAGGAGAACAGCTCGAGGATGTTGCCATCGGTTTTGCATATGTTGTCAAGTTTGGGGGGCTGGCCCCCCACTCTGCCACAGAAAATCTGTAATTATGTGCACTTCTGAGTGCAGTGAAAGGGTGTGAGATTTAATGCAGAGCTCATAAGGCTCCATCAGCAGAGTAGTGTCAAGAACAAGAACTGGGGTGGCGCCTGTGGCTCAGCGGGTAGGGTGTCGGCCCCATATACCGAGGGTGGTGGGTTCAAAACTGGCTCCGGCCAAACTGCAACAAAAAGATAGCTGGGCATTCTGGTGGGCGCCTGTAGTCCCAACTACTCAGGAGGCTGAGGCAAGAAAATCACCTAAGCCCCCGGGAGTTGGAGGTTGCTGTGAGCAGTGTGACACCACGGCACTCTACCAAGGGCAATAAAGTGAGACTCTCTTAAAAAAAAAAAAAAAAAAAAAGAACTGTGTATCACAGGCCCAGTTGACATTTTGGGCTGGATAGTTTTTTGCTGGGGGACTTCTCTGTGCATCCCTCGCCCCCCTATCCACTAGATATCAGTACAGATGGTCCCAACTTAGGATTTCTCAGCTTTAGTTACACGAGCTATTTGTCACTTTATTATAAAATAGGCTTCGTGGTAGATGGTTTTGCCCAACTGTAAGCTAATGTAAGTGTTGTGAGCATGTTTAAACTAGGTTGGCTAAGCTATGGCAGTATTTTCAACCAACATTAGGTTCATGGGGACATAACCTCATCCTAAGTTGAGGAGCATCTGTAGTACCTCTCCTCCCAATTGTGATAGCCAGAAAGGTCTCCAGATAGTGCCAGAAGTCTCTGGGAGATCAAATCACCTCCTGTTGAGAATCACTAGGTTAAGGTATGAGTCTTTCTAAGTATTTGCACAAATATCGGCAATATTGTATTGCGTGTGCCTTTGTCCCCAGTACCTAGTTGATTGCGATGAAGTGATCTTCATGAAAGAGGGCTGTATTACAGAAAGAGGTACCCATGAGGAACTGATGAATTTAAATGGTGACTACGCTACCATTTTTAACAACCTGCTGCTGGGAGACACCCCTCCGGTCGAGGTAAGATGTGCTGCTGTCTGGGCGTGCCTCCTCCTTCCTGTGCAAGGGGGATGCGGCAGTCGTGAGTGAAGGAGGGGTCTCAGCTGAATTCAGTGTCTGTCTTATTGGCAGGGGCCCTGTTTGCTGGGGACCAGGCTGCTGTGCTTTGGTTCACATGCTGACTGTGCTCCAGGAGAGCAGGATTGAGGGACTGATGAGCAAGGTCGTCTGGGTGAGAATTTACCACTAAGGCAGTGTCAGGGGAAGGACTTGGCCTACATGAGGGAGGACGGAGGTGTTTGCTGCTATTCTGTCGTAGCTTCCTTGCCTAAACTCTGGCAGAAAGGGCATTATGAAGCTCTTTGAATAAGGTGCCAGGGAAGGGAGATTAGACACTGCATACATTTGAGGATGCTCGGTTTCTGGTTGCTGACTTGGCACTTGCCATTAACTAACACCTCCTGTGCTCCAATTATTGGATTTAGGCACTTCATAGACAATATCTATTTAGTCATTTTAACGGAGCTATGTGGTAAAATATGATTATCCCCAGATGAAGAAACTGAAGCTCAGCAAAGTTAAGCAACTTGCTAATAAGGGTGGTTTGACTCCAAAGTGCCCTTTATGTCTCCTGCCCTGTGTCCTGTGGTGACACCCAGCGCCGGCGGCTTCCCAGAGGTGTGGTTCCTGTTTCCCACCCGCTCTCCCACCTGCGGTTCTGGGTGCTCTCAGGCTGGACTGAGGAATGAAAGGAGGAAGTTGGGACCTCTCCTAGGGAGTCTTATTTTAGTCTTTAGGTTTCTTCCTCTTTAATTTCAGGAAGTGCAAGTAACTGTTCATGACCGATGTATTTTAGGTCTTTTGATATAGCTCATACATTCCAAGTGTGGTCAGTGATGAGACACTGTGATCCAGATTTAGATTTTGTGATCTCTTCCTATGACTCTTAGAGTACTTGGGACTTTTCGGATTATTTTCTCATCACTGGAGACACAGAGGGAAAATGAGGGGGAGAGAAACTAAAATATGAAAAACACTGGCAGTCAGTGTGGTGCAGTGACCGTATATCAGTAGGTCATGTAAATTCTCTGAGCTTCAGTTTCTTCATCTTAAAAATGGGAATGATACCTGCCTCCAAGAGTCAGTTCATTGATTAAATCAACTATATGTCATGTTCCTAATCCCTGGGAAGAAGTGCTCAACAAATGGTAATTTTCTCTTTTGAGAGTGCATTTATTCATGCACTACAGTAAATATAAAATTTAAAGCCCTGTCTTGTATTCCAGATGTGGCTGTAAATTTTATATTCTTTTATATTCTTTTACCTTATGAGGTGTTCTGCCACCCAGGGTAGAATGCAGTAGCATCTCAGAGCTCACTACAATCTCCAACGCTTAGGCTCAAGCAATCCTGCCTCAGCCTCCCCAGCAGCTGGGACAGCAGGTGCATGTCATCACACTCAGCTGATTTTTCTGTATTTTTTTGTAGAGACAGGGTCTCACTATGCTGCTCAGGCAGGTCTCAAACTCCTGGCCTCAAACGATCTCCCTACCTTGGTCTCCCAAAGAGCTAGGATTATAAGCGTAAGCCACTATGCTTGGCCTAAATTTTATGTTTTCTAATTTTTGTCACCATCAATTTAAAAAGTCTTACTTGGAAACCCAGCTGGGGGCATAAATTTGCTGACATAGAATTAAATGTAGTGAACTGTATTAAGAGAATTTCCTATGTGAAGATAGAAGAGGAACTTGGAAAAGAGAGCATGAAGTGCTTTCTTTTGTCTCAGGATCACTCTGATGAGTGTTTATTGAGTGTTTATCCCTCTGTACCGAGTATGGATAGGTGTTGGTGGGAGGGCCTGTGTAGGTTATAATCATGTGGAAGCATCGATCTCTGTCATCGATCTCTGTCCTTGAGAGGCCCACAGTGTTTTAGGGAAGTCCAGGGCTTTTATGCTCTACAGGTAACACCAGGTCATACATACAGCAATGTGCTATAGTAGAGATACTAACAAAGTGCCAGGGAAGCCTACATTGCTTCACGAAGAATGTAATATTTAAATGCGCCTGAACTCAAATCAGATGGACAACTGTGGCAAATAGGGATGGGGCGGGGGCCATTTGATGTGGCAAACCGACATGGACAAAGGTATAGACATGGGCACTGCAGTGTAGCATAAGGAATGAGGTAAAATCCAGTGTGGCTAGAGGGTAGGGCCATGGGAAACAGTGAAATGGAAGAGGCACTTACTGAATTAGGCTAGGGATAGCCTGCAAAGCTGGGCTAAGGAGCTTGGGTTTATCTAGTTAGTGGTATCAACAGGAATGATCAGATCTATAGATTTGGTTTAGTGACGTGGAGGCTCAGAGATAGGAGGAATGGAAAGGACTCCAGCCCTGATACTTTGGGAACTTGGAGTACCTGATAACAAAATACAGGCTGGGAGTTTAGTGACTTTGGGTGAGTTAATGTCAGTCGACTTACAGGGTAGGAACCCAGAGCTCAGAGATTCGAGGAGGTAAGGAAGTACACTAAGTGAGTGTAGGTGGCTCTTTGAAGAAGTTGGCTGTATCTCTTTTCAGTAAAAGCAGCTTGATAGATTATTCTCTAATATGTACCATGTGGACACTCACCTGGGTGGTCATCTGGGTGGCCATAGCATCACTGGAGACATTTCTTATTTTAATATTACTAGGTTAATTCAAAAAAGGAAACCAGCGGTTCACAGAAGTCACAAGACAAGGGCCCTAAAACAGGATCAGTAAAGAAAGAGAAAGCAGCAAAGCCAGAGGAAGGTAATGACTTGAGATTTTTAGAGTTGTTAAAGTTTATTAGAAATTATGTCATGTGGTATTCATGTTTGCTGGCATTCTGCATTATGGAGTGCCTGGTTTCATATTTCCACAATAAACACAAATTGTATATAATACAATATTGGGAGACCATGAGGCACTTCCTGTTTGCTTAAACTGTAAGAATGACCTTGGGTGCCTTCTCTGCCTCGTGGGGTGTGGTCAGGTCTCTCCCTATTCAGCTGAGTCACTCAGAGTAAGGAAAAAGTGAATGGAGGCCAGAGGTATAGGCTTTCTTCCTGTAACTGTTGTTTTGAAGTTGGTCCCAACCAAAGCAGAGGTGTTCTGTTTGTAAAAATGCCTGTGTCCTCAGCAGCTGCTGTTAGAAGAGCGATGCATCGCCTTGCCCTGACAGCACTGCCCCAGGACTCTGGTGAAGAGTTCCAGTGAGGGTTTTTTCCTACGTGGCTTTTCCTATCCAGATGCTTAAACCTGTTATCAGCTAAAATAAATCTAGAAAGTTAAGAGCAGCTATTTGGAATAGCATGTACATTTTCATCTTTGTGAGTTTTAAGCTACATGTGTGCATCTTGTTTTAAAGCTTTTCATTGCTTCACCTCTTTTCCTGACTTTTTGGATCTAGGGACTTTCTTGTGTTTTATCACTGATTTGGGGATGGGCCTGTTTTCACTTCCTTATCTTTAAAAATGCAACAGATAATTTGATAGTAGCAGCTGACCATCCTGATTTACCACTCTCTGCCTCTTTTCTTATCTTTAAAAAAACAAGAGGGAGATTTTAAATTCTGTTGTGATTAAAACAAACACAGCATAGAAGGCTGAGAAATTGGTGAGTTCTTACCACAGGTGGTATAAATCAGACTATCATTAGGGAACATTTGTTCTCATCTACATAGCCACCTACCTGGCTACTCACAACCCTTAAAGAGTGCTCAAGGCTTGTGAGTGGTTTATTTTAAGATTGTTGAACATTTTGTGTGATAAGGAGACACAGGCTCTCTGTATGGCTGTCTGCCTTCTCATGTCAGTATGATCATCTCACCACACCAGGATACCCTACACCTCTTTGAACCTTTTCTCTCCTCCAACAGTCACCATGTCATACTGCCTTTACCTCCTGGAACTCGGGCTTAGACCCTTGTCATCTCTCAGTCCCCAACCCTTTTGGCACCAGGGACCAGTTTCATGGTTTTGAGATGATTCAAGTGCATTCTATCTCTCCCTCAGATTGGAAGCTATTAGATTCTCATAAGAACAGCACTATCTAGACCCCTCACGTGTGCAGTTGAGAGTAGAGTTTGCACTTCTCTGAGAATCTAATGCTGCTGCTGCTGCTGCTGCTGGACAGGAGGTGGGGCTCAGGCGGCGACGCGAGCGATGGCGAGCAGCTATAAATCAGAGGCAGCTTCGCTCACTGGCCTGCGCTCAGCTCCTGCTCTGAGGCTCATTCCTAACAGTCTACAGCCTGCGGGTTGAGGACTGCAGAGCTGGAGTATACAGCTGGCTCCTTTTAAATCTGTCTTCCACGGTTAGGGGAGAGAACTAGTTACAAACAGACCAACCACCTTGCTTTCCTACGTGAGGTCTTTCACTAGCCTCTCACTTTCAGGGCAGTATTTTCTAATCTTTTTCCTAATATGGCACACATGGGAAAAGCTAATACCAGTGTGGAACACCGGAGCCGTGGGAGAGGCTGCTCCTAGCCAGAGACACCACCCTGCCCAGTCTCCACACCTGCCACTTTTTCTCTTGAGAAGTTGTGTGTTCAAATGCCTTTATTCTCTGATCACAGCCTTAAATATCACCCTCCTCATCTTTTGTGCCACTTCTCAGGTATACATCTGTTTGCTCTGTGCTGACTTGCTGCTTGCTGTGCTTATCTGTCCATACCATTCTGCTATTTACCACCTCCGTGCCTGTGCTCATGTAATTTTCTCTTGCCTGCTGTCTCCCCTCCCTGCTTGACTCTGGCTTACCTTTCCAGAAGCAATAGCTGCCTGCTAACAATCCCACACCCCTGCCAAGTGGACAGAGGGAATACCCAGGGTGTTCCCAGGCTGCCCTGCGTAGTTCCATTCTTTAGCACGTTTTTCTGTAATGATGTGTTTATCTGCCTGTCCTGGCAGACTGTGGTGGGCTTCTCAGCCAGGTCCTCAAGGGCAGGGACATAAATTCTCTTAATTCTCTTTCCTGCTCCTGAGCCTCGTTCATGGTAGGTGTTCAGTAAATGTTAAATGGAGGAAGGAATGCTTCTGATAAATCGGAGATAATTCTAATCCAGAGCCCTAGGAAACCATAGGCTCTTTGATTCTGCTGTTCTCTTGTGACTTAATTTTGTGGCAGTAGCTCTTCTCTTCTGAGTGTGTTTCTTTTTCCTTATATAGGGCAGCTCGTGCAAGTGGAGGAGAAGGGGCAGGGTTCAGTGCCCTGGTCAGTATATGGTGTCTATATCCAGGCTGCTGGGGGTCCGTTGGCATTCCTGGTCATCATGGCCCTCTTTGTGCTGAACGTAGGCAGCACTGCCTTCAGCACCTGGTGGCTGAGTTACTGGATCAAGCAAGGAAGTGGAGTAAGTTTGTCAAGCGGCATGTCTAAGAACGTGGCTGTCTCCCTGTAATGCCTGGGTATTAGGGAAACTTCTGGTGTTCCCATCAAAGAAGCAATGAAGCAGGATTTCCAGGATGAAAAAATGAGTCCTTAATGTAGCCTCACAAAATGTAAAAAAACTCTGACCAACCCATAGGGCAGTTGACTTGTCAGTAGAACACCTACGGGCTGGCTGCTCTCATCTTTTAGAAAAGAGAGAATGGGCATGGCCTGGCTTGTGTGTGCTGCAGCCAGGTCCCAAGGTCATTATCCTGTACCTTGCCCTTGAGGTGAGAGTGGCCCTGAGCAGGGGCTCTTGGCATCTTTGGGAGTCTTGTCTCATAGAGCTTTGCCTCCCAACAGAACACCACAGTGACTCAAGGGAACCAGACCTCCGTGAGCACCAGCATGAAGGACCACCCTCTCATGCACTACTACGCTAGCATCTACGCCCTCTCCATGGCAGTCATGCTGATCCTGAAAGCCGTTAGAGGAGTTGTCTTTGTCAAGGTCTGCAGTGTGGGTGGCTTCTGCTCTTTGTCCCTTTGGTTATTGTGGGGTCAGCCTGTAGCACAGTATCTCAGGTTTATTCTGAAATGGGCACTCCCTTAAAGCAGGATGGCTTTAGCTGAAATGACTTGTATCCCATTAGCCTCTGCTTTTCCTTATCTGTCATCCCACTTCTCCTGATCACTTGCACTTCCCCAGCTTTGGGGGTATGTGTCCTGTGGAGTGGTTACCTGGATGATAGGAATCGGGCATCCCTGAGTCCTGATCACTTTGTGCTCTGCTTCTCAGGGCACACTGCGAGCCTCCTCCCGGTTGCATGATGAGCTTTTCCGAAGGATCCTTCGAAGCCCCATGAAGTTTTTTGACACCACCCCGACAGGGAGGATTCTCAACAGGTTTTCCAAAGACATGGATGAAGGTATCTCTGATCCTGTCTTTTATGCTCTGGAGGACAACTGGAGCTCACTGAACTTTCAGCCTTCCAGGGTGATTCCCCAGATGTATTGATCTAGCTGGGGTTTTCCCCAGGAACATTTCATCTAAGTTTTCATTCTGTCGTATTTGACAAGTTCAGTGGATTAGGCAGGAAGGTTTCAGACAGGGACATTTGAGATTCCAAAGTACATGTTTACTTTGAAGCAATGCATTGGTTCCTGGACAGGTTCTTCTTTTAAATTTTTTTTATTGAATCATGGCTGTGTACATTAGTGCAATCAAGGGGTACAATGTGCTAGTTTCATATACGATCTGAACTTTTTCATCAAACTGATTAACATAGCCTTCATGGCATTTTCTTTTTCTTTTTTTTTTTTTTGTAGAGACAGAGTCTCACTTTATCATCCTCGGTAGAGTGCCGTGGCATCACACAGCTCACAGCAACCTCCAACTCCTAGGCTTAGGTGATTCTCTTGCCTCAGCCTCCCAAGTAGCTGGATCTACAGGCACCCACTACAACGCCCGGCTATTTTTCTGTTTTGCAGCTCGGCCGAGGCTGGGTTTGAACCTGCCACCTTCGGTATATGGGGCCGGCGCCCTACTCAATGAGCCACAGGCGCCACCCCCATGGCATTTTCTTAGTTATTGTATGAAGACATTTGTATTCTGCATATAGTAAGGTTTACCTGTACCCTTCTAAGATGCACCGTAGGTGTGGCCCCACCAATTACCCTCCCTACTGGACAACTTTAACTTCTGACAGGTTTTCTGGGTGTTGCATGAGCTGTGCCTGCAGTAGAACTTGAATACGGTTCTCTCCATAGCCCAGCATAACAGGGATGCCGCCTGACATTGAGAGTTTACCATGTAACAGACAGTGTGCACAGTGTTATGTGCATTAGCCTGATCCTCACAGCAGCCCCGTGAGGTGCGTGCTGGTTCTTTATCAAATGAATATGTGAGAAAGCTGATCCTCAGGAGAGTGTAGTAACTTGCCCAAGATCTGCAGTTATTTGGGAACACAGCTTGTTTTTAACTGTTGCACTGTGGCTGCCCCCATAGAAGAAGTTTGTTTCAAGCATTGACAGTCCATGGCCAGAGGTTATAAGGAATCAGAACCATCCCTGATACTAGAACAGAAGGATAACACAATTTCTGTTAAATACATGCACATACACACATGTGAATGGAAAAAAGAAAGAAAAAGTCAGTGGTATCAACATGTCTGGAATTTGTATGAAAATAATTTAGGCATTAAAAAAAAGGTAGGTTGGGGAGACGGCCAAAAAGAGATGGAGAAAGTTGATAATCATCGAAGGGTCTATACTCTTTCTTTGACCTTTGTGTATGTTTAAAAATTTCCATGATAGGCTCAGCGCCCATAGCTCAAGTGAGTAGGGCGCCAGCCACATGGCTGGCGTGTTCGAGCTCACCTGAGCCTGCTAAACAACAATGACAACAACAACCAAAAAATAGCTGGGTGTTGTGGTGGGCGCCTATAGTCCCAGCTACTTGGGAGGCTGAGGCAGGAGAATCACTTAAGCCCAAGAGTTGGAGGTTGCTGTGAGCTGCAATGCCATGGCACTCTACCCAGGGCAACATAATGAAACTCTCAAAAAAAAAAAAAGAATTTTTTTTCTATGATAAAAAATTTCTTAAACCTTAGTAGTTCATTGGTATTGGTAAGAATATATTTTTGCTTTCTTTTTTGCATATTTGTTTTCTAAATATCTTAAAATAAGCATGTGTTAATCTATAAAGGAGGAAAATGTTTAAAGGGGTTGAGCAAGAAGAAGATGGAGGAAGAAGATCACTTAAATTCTTGGGACGGTGCGGGCTTTGGCAGCACAAATACTAAAATTGGAATGATACAGAGAAGATTAGAATGGCCAAAATTTAATTAAAAAAAGAAAAAGGAAAAAAATTCTTGGGACAAAAAAGAAACTAGACCAACCAAGTTTCTAGGTTTTTCTTTGATCATACTGTTTAAAGATAACATCATAAACTTTGGGTGGGGATTTCACGGGTCCTCTTCTCTTTCTCAGTTCCATTCTCCTTGGTTTTTGACCCTAGCAGTCTGACGCGTGTTCCTTTATGATTTCCCCAGTTGACGTGCGCCTGCCGTTCCAGGCTGAGATGTTCATCCAGAACGTTATCCTGGTGTTCTTCTGTGTTGGAATGATCGCAGGAGTGTTCCCCTGGTTCCTTGTAGCAGTGGGGCCCCTCGTCATCCTCTTTTCTGTTCTGCACATTGTGTCCAGGTAAACAGAAAGTGTTTCCGTCTGCAGCACAGACAAGTCTTGAGTTGCCGGAGAACCATTACGACACCTGACTTGTTCTCTCTCCAGAGTCCTGATTCGAGAACTGAAGCGTCTGGACAATATCACGCAGTCACCCTTCCTCTCCCACATCACGTCCAGCATACAGGGCCTAGCCACCATCCACGCCTACAATAAAGGGCAGGAGTTTCTGCACAGGTTAGTGTAGGCGGGGGCCAGACACCTCAAAGGGACGCCAGCATCCTAGCATCTGATAAGTCTAAGAGGCCCTTCTGAGGCCAGAGTTGGGATTATGAAGGTTATTAATACGGATATTGGTGATTTAATGGAGTGGTTTCTGGTAAAAAGTTAGTTGCTGGGTGGGACTCCCTTCTGAGCAGATGAGGAGACAGAAACACAGATTAGGGCCAAGCATAGTGTTGTGTGCCGGTAGTCCCAGCTATCCAGTGAGCTGAGCGGGGAGGTTCACTGGACCCCAGGAGTCTTGAGTCCAACCTGGGAACATAGCAAGACCCCCATCTCACAGAAACCCCAAACAGGCTCGGTGCCTGTAGCTTAAGTGGCTAAGGCACCAGCCACATACACCAAAGCTGGCGGGTTTGAATCCAGCCCAGGCCTGCCAAACAACAATGACAACTACAACCAAAAAAAAAAAACAAAACAGCTGGGCGTTGTGGCGGATGCCTGTGGTCCCAGCTACTTGGAGGCTGAGGCAAGAGAATCGCTTAGGCCCAAGAGTTGGAGGTTGCTGTGAGCTGTGTTGCCATAGCACTCTACCCAGGGTGATAGCTTGAGGCTATCTCTGAAAAAACAAAACAAAACAAAACAAAACCCCCCCACACACACACACTGAGATTTGGTCTTGGCTTTTGGTCCTGAAAAACTATAATTGATAGAGTTTTACCTTTTTTTAAATAGTAAAAGGTAATCATTGACATTAGAATAGCATTTTATTTAGCCATTGAATAATATTTATTTGTAAAACTTATGTACATAATTATTGTAGAGATTTATGTTAACAGGAGATTGGAATTAACCAACATGTCCTTCAGTAGAGGACTAGTTAAATGAGCTGTGGTGTAGTGTGGTATAGCCTTATAGCGGAATATTATGTGGCCCTTACAAAAAATGAACTGCTGTCTGGATACTGACACAAAATTACCTCTCTGATACATTAGTGAGAGAGTAGGGTACAGGTACATGTAGGTCACACACTGCCTTTGAGTGTGTGTTTGCATATGCAACACTTCGAGTATCTCTGAAAGGATGTGAAAGAAACCGTTAGCTGCCACTGGAAGAGGGGACTGGGTAGCTGGAAGACAGCAGGAGAGAGACTGACTTTTCCTGGTAAATATTTTGTAACTTAAATTTTCTATACTGTATATACTGTCTATTTCAAAAATTAGGCAATCATTTAAAAAGTATTTTTAAAAATAAATTATTTTGGCTCGGTGCCTGTGGCTCAACGGGCTAAGGCGCCAGCCATGTACACCTGAGCTGGCAGGTTCGAATCCAGCCCGGGCTGCCAAACAACAATGACGCTGCAACCAAAAAATGGCCGGGCGTTGTGGCGGGTGCCTGTCGTCCCAGCTACTTGGGAGGCGGAGCAGGAGACTCGCTTGAGCCCAGGAATTGGAGGTTGCTGTGAGCTGTACTGCCATGGCACTCTATCCAGGGTGACAGCTTGAGGCTCTGTCGCAAAAAAAATAAAAATAAATTATTTTGAAAATGTTAAATGACTCAAAAATAACTTCCTAACCTTAAGTGAAAAAAGTATACTGAATGTGTACGTGTGTGTAGCTATAGTAAAGTCCATTGAAAAACTGCTGGAAGTGCAGCAGAATTTTTTTTTTTCCAGACAAAGTCTCACTCTGTCACCCTAGATAGAGTGCTGTGGTGCCATAGCTCACAGCAAACTCAAAATTCTTGGACTAAAGAGATCTTCCTGTCCCAGCCTCCCAAGTAGCTGGGACTACAGGTGCTCACCACAACCCCCAGCTAGTTTTCCTGTTTTCAGTAGAGACCAGGTCTCGCTCTTGCTCAGGCTGGTCTTGAACTCCTGAGCTTAAGCAGTGCACCTGCTTCGGCCTCCCAGAGTGCTGGGATTACAGGCGTGAGACACCCAGCCTCAGTGCAGCAGAATATTAACTTTGGTTTTAACTGGGTGATGAGATTGCTGGAATCTTACATTTTCCTCTTTTTCTGAGTTTTCTCTAAAGTATATATTTTATTATAAAGAGGAGAAATGATTTTTAAGCACAGTACATCTCTGTCCAGCAGAACCTCCTGCTCTGGAGTTTTAGTTGTACATGGTGCCCTGAGCCTTCAGGTGGGTCTGACCTGCTCCCTAGGACCCCCAGTGACATGCCCCTTCAGAAGCAAAGGTTGTCTGAGGCTCTTGTGCTGTGCTTTGGCTCCCTTCTCCTGATTCTTAACTCTGTGGCCTTGAGGAGCAAGCACTATTCTCCTCCGCGGTGGTGTGTCAGCTTTCCCCTGTTCAGCTGAGTGTTTCTTTTGTTCAGCTTTCCCCTGTTCAATCTGAGTGTTTCTTTTTCTTGGCCTTGGACAATTTCTGCTGTTTGTATTTGTTTGTTTGTTTTGAGATGGCGTCTCACTCTGCTGCCCAGGGCTGAAGCACCATGGTGCCAGCCTAGCTTTGCCCCCTGCCCTAAGACATTCATCTAAACAAGCTTAGCACGAGCCTCTTCATTTGGTCTCTTTTCCCAGGCTTCCCTTATGCTGTTAAGGTAGATGTTTTTCTTAACATCTTCAATATGGGTTCTGTTTCTTTGAAAAAGGAGTTAAGATTTGAAAATCCCATGTCCTCCTCTATGTGGGGCCTAGTGTACCTCCTGAAGTTTCCATGTCATTCTCTCAGAAACAGGAAGTACGCAAATATTTGCCTTCCATTCTGTGATTCACTGAAGCCTTGCCATCGTCTGTGAGCAGGGGTGCGCGGTGCTTTCTTTGCCCGTAGATATTCGGTCTTCCTCACAGGTACCAGGAGCTGCTGGATGACAACCAGGCTCCCTTCTTCCTGTTCACATGTGCGATGCGGTGGCTGGCTGTGCGGCTGGACCTCATCAGCATCGCCCTCATCACCACCACTGGGCTGATGATCGTTCTCATGCACGGGCATATTGCCCCCGCCTATGCAGGGCTGGCCATCTCTTATGCTGTCCAGGTCAGTGTCTGGGGCAGGGGCATCATCTTCACTTGCTTCAGTCTTTTTTGAGCTGGTATAGAAGAGGCATGACAGGGGTGGGGGAGGCAATTCCACCCTAGCTGTTACTTCACCTCTGAACCCCTAGAACCCCTGATGCAATCCAACAGTAACAATATGGATTGAACTAGGGCAGGGAGGGTGTAATCTAGGAATAAGGGGTTGAAACATAATTTTGAAAAGAGTTGTTTTTGTTTGTTTGTTTGCTTTGAGACAGAGTCTCACTCTGTTGCCCATGGCTGGAGTGCCATGGTGCCAGCCTAGCTCACAGCAATAACTGACCACTGGGCTCAAGAGATCCTCCTGCCTCAGCCTCCCGAGTAGCTAGGACTACTGGCCTCTCCTTGTCCACTAAGAAATACTATGTTCTCAATGTTTTTTTTTTGTTTGTTTTGAGACAGAGTCTCTCTTTGTTGCCCTCCGTAGAGCGCACAACTCACAGCAAGCTCAAACTCTTGAGCTTAAGCGATTCTCTTGCCTCAGCCTCCCGAGTAGCTGGGACGACAGGCTCCTGCCACAATACTCAGCTATTTTTTGTTACAGTTGTCATTGTTGTTTTGATGGCCCGGGCTGGGTTCGAACCCCCCAGCCTGAGTGTATGTGGCTGGCAGTGTAATCACTGTGCTATGGCGCCGAACCCTTAATGTGCTTATGTGCATTTGCTTTTTCCAGTACTCTTACATATGTAAATCCTTTTGGCCTCTAGGCATATTGAAGGTCTTCTAATAACTCAAAGAACAATTGAAGGGCCAGGCAGTGGCTCACGCCTATAATCCCAGCACTTTGGGAGGCTGAGGCTGGTGGATCACTTGAGCTCACGTGTTCCAGACCAGCCTAAGCAAGATAGAGACCCTGTCTCTAAAAAATAGCGGATGGCTGTAGTCCCAGCTACTTGGGAGGCTGAGGCAAGAGGCCTCAGAGTTTGAGGTTGCTGTGAGTTAGGACGCCACAGCACTCTACCAGGGGTAAGAAATTGAGACTCTGTCTCCAAAAAAAAAAAAGAGAGAGAACTTGAACAATGACTAGATATTTGAAGATATTAAATAATTTTCATTAATTTTTTTAAATAATAGTATTGAAGTATTTTTATTTTTTAACATTGATGATCAGGGAAAGAGTTGTATTTTTAGAGTCTATGTTTAAGAAAGATATAAGCTGCAATATTTATGGATGAAATAATAGGCTATCTGGGATTTGCTTCCAAATAATATGGGGGATGAGGGGAGGAGTAGGTAGGACTAAGGATGGAGCAATATTGGTTGTAAGTTGATCGTTTTTTAAGATGGAGTTTTGGTACATGGGCATCCATTATACAATTTCTCCTCTTGTATATGTTTGACACTTTTCCATATCAGAAAGAGAAAAATAAATAAGTAAGGCACCCCAGAGCTACGTGGCTTCATAATCAAAGACTTGCTGATGGTGGCATGTACATGTTCTGGAATCCCCAGACTGGGTGCACATGGGCTCTGCATTCACTTTTTTCCCAGCCTTTTATCTCTATTTGACTTTCCTGGAAGCAAGTCACTGGTTGATCCCAGGTTGATATTTCCATTTGTTGTGACTGTCACGAACAGGTTCAGGTACAAGTAATAAGTCCAGAAGTTAATCTGCTGCAGATACATGTTATTTGGAATATAAAGATACTGATAGGTAGACTTGGGGCGTGAGAATGTGGTGCCAGCAGCACCGTGATGCCATCTACATCCACTGAGCACGGCATTTGATGCAGGCTAACAGGCATTGTCCTGTATGTTCAGGGTATGACTAGGTCCCTGTAACCAGCTGCCGTATGTGCCCAGTTCTAGAAAAGGAAGTTGTCTCGCGTTGTCCTGACATATATCGATAATGAATTCTCTCTTGGATTTCTGATTTCCGTTATCAGTTAACAGGGCTGTTCCAGTTTACGGTCAGACTGGCGTCCGAGACAGAAGCTCGATTCACCTCGGTGGAGAGGATCAATCACTACATTAAGGTCAGACTGCTGCTGGCCTTTCACTGTGCTCTGACCCCCCTGAGGTCCTTTCACACTTTACAGTCTTGGGTGGAGGTACAAGGAGGAGGCTTGTTTCCTCTGCCTGTGTTTTGTTTGTTTGTTGTTTTTTGAGGAGAAGGAAAGAGAATTTTATTAATTTGCTGGCAAATGGGGAGGCTGGCAGACTCCTGTCTCAAAAAATACCAGCATCCCCCCTCTATACAGAAGCACAGAGCTTTTAAAGGTTCTGATTAATCCCCTAATCCCATTTTGGGCTAAGATAATTTTGTGGCCTCGGCCCACATTCATCCCAGTTTCAGTTAAAATGAACTCATGACCTCTGCCCAGACATTCCTTTGAGCTATCTCCTGTGCCACTAACAACAAAAAATAGCTGAGCGTGGTGGCTCACACTATAATCCTAGCACTCTGGGAGGCTGAGGTGGGAGGATCCCTTGAGCTCAGGAGTCCAAGACCAGCCTGAGCAACAGTGAGACCTCATCTCTACTAAAAAGTAGAAAAATTATCTGGGTATTGTGGTGGGCGCCTGTAGTCTCAGCTACTCGGGAGTCTGAGGCAGGAGGGTAGCTCGAGCCCAGGAGTTTGAGGTTGCTGGGATCTAGGCTGAGGCTACCGTGCTGTAACCTGGGCAGTAGAGTATACAGAGTCTCAAAACAAGTTTCAGAATGAGGGGGTGGCGTCTTGGAGTGTGCCACATCTCTGGGAGGCAAGACACGATTGTAAGAGGGTCTTTACCTAACAGATGCAATCAGTGTAATCCGGTTTCACCCTCAATGAATCCCCAACAATAAATTAAAAAAAAAAAAAAAAGTTTCTAATTATTTTTGTAAATTGTGTCCAGTTGAGAACTTCTGTTCATGGATTAATTTCCAGAATGTACAGAATCTTGTCCGTTCAGTTTAGCTGACTAATGTAGCATTTTCCTTACATTGTTAAAACCATGTTGTTTTGATTCTGACTCTCATTCAATTGTTCTTAACCAGGATGGCCATCAGGATACCTACTGAGCTTTGAATAGAGAGAGACTTGGCCTCATCTCTGGAGATTGTGATGTGGTGGATTGGGGCGGGACCTAATCTTCTGTAATTTTGTTTTGTCTTGTTTTGTTATGTTTTTGGCCAGGGCTAGGTTTGAACCCGCCACCTTCAGCATATGGGCCAGCACCCTACTTCTTTGAGCCAGAGGCGCCACCCTCTTCTGTAGTTATAAAAAGCTCCATAGCTAATTCTAAATCCCATTCAAAGCTTAGAAACCAGTAAATCTGGTTGATACTCTGAGTACCTAGCTCTTTCTACCTTTTTCCATGAACATTTTTAGTCTTGCCATAGGGTGGCATCTTGCTATATCCTACCTGGAACTCTTTTTTTTTTCAATTAAATCATAGCTATGTACATTAGTGCAATCATGGGGTACAATGTGCTGGCTTCATATACAATCTGAAATATTTTCATCCAGCTGTTCGACATAACCTTCATGGGATTTTCTCGTATATTGTATGGAAACATTTGCATTCTGCATTTAGTAGGTTTCACCTGTACCCTTCTAAGATGCACCATAAGTGTGATCCCACCATTTACCCTCTCTCCACCCATCCTCCCCTCCCCCTTCCCTTCCTTGCCCCTTTCCCCATATTCTTGTGCTATAATTGGGTTATAGCCTTCCTGTGAAAGCTATAAATTAGTTTCATAGTAGGGCTGAATACATTGGATACTTTTTCTTCCATTCTTGAGATACTTTGCTAAGAAGAATACTCAGAGATCTAAAAATAGACCTGCCATTTGATCCTATAATTCCTTTACTTGGTATATACCCAGAAGACCAAAATCACATTATAACAAAGATATCTGTACCAGAATGTTTATTGCAGCCCAATTCATAATTGCTAAGTTATGGAAGAAGCCCAAGTGCCCATTGATCCACGAATGGATTAATAAATTGTGGTACATGTATACCATGGAATATTATGCAGCCTTAAAAAAGACGGAGACTTTACCTCTTTTATGTCTACCTGGAATTCTTAAAGTAATCTCTATAGAAAGAAGCAGGGTCATGAGCAGTTAGGATTCTCACATTTAACTCAGATCCCAAAAGTTACCTATTTTGTGAACTGCCCTGAGACTTTTATCAGCATTTACGTCATTGGTTATGTGAGAAGAATATATTCTAAGTGTCAAATAATTGCCTTAGAAACATAGTTTTGAAAAATTACTCTTTCTGAAAAAAAAAAAAAAATTACTCTTTCTTTTTTTTTTTTTTTGTAGAGACAGAGTCTCACTTTATTGCCCTCAGTAGAGTGCCGTGGCATCACACAGCTCACAGCAACCTCCAACTCCTGGGCTTAGGCGATTCTCTTGCCTCAGCCTCCCAAGTAGCTGGGACTACAGGCGCCCGCCACAACGCCCGGCTATTTTTCTGTGTTGCAGTTCGGCCGAGGTTGGGTTTGAACCCGCCACCTTCGGTATATGGGGCCGGCGCCCAACTCGATGAGCCACAGGCACTGCCCAAAAAATTACTCTTTCATTTGAGAACAGAGTGTATGTAAACTGCATTTACTAACTGAGACGAGCTTCACTGATTTGTGATGACAATGAACCTCACTAGTTATGCCATATTTCTTAAACTCACAAATGACTGTTATCAGAAAAAAAATGGCAGGTAGCATCTGATGGATCTGGTAATAGCTGTTCTTCTTGTTTAGATATTAGCCTCTCTGCCCAGTGTACTGGTCTGTGGACAATATGTGTGTGCACAAATGGGTGTGTAGTGTTTGAGTTAATGTTCCTGTTGGTAGGAATCTGATGCTGGACGGGTCAGGATTATGGTCAAGTGCTGGTACAGGGTGCTGCTCAAACCAGTCACATTACTGAGGACTGTCTGTCCCAGCACAGAGGCCTTTCACCTTGGAGTTTTAAACTTCAGGCTCCACTCCCTAGACCGCTGGGCCCTAACTTCCCTGAGGCTATGCACACCATGGCTGATTGCCTTAGAGTTCTTTTTGTTTTTCATTTTAGATTAATATGAGGGTGCATACAGTTAGGTTATATTGTTTGCATTTGTAAGGTAAAGTTCCCCTTGCAGTTGAGTCCTTCACCGAGCAAGTGTGCCGTATGCCCCTACGTTGTACCTGTTAGGTGGGAACTTACCAATCTCCCACCCCCTTCTTGAATTTGTCTTTCTTTCTTATGGGCCTGTAGTTATTGATCTACTATTTTCTTTCTTTTTTTTTTTTTTTGAGACAGAGCCTCAAGCTGTCACCCTGGATAGAGTGCCGTGGCATCACAGCTCACAGCAACCTCCAATTTCTGGGCTCAAGCGAGTCTTTTGCCTCTGCCTCCCAAGTAGCTGGGACCACAGGCGCCCGCCACAATGCCTGGCCATTTTTTGGTTGCAGCTGTCATTGTTGTTTGGTGGGCCCAGGCTGGATTCGAACCCATCAACTCAGGTGTACGTGGCTGGCGCCTTAGCCCGTTGAGCCACAGCCTGATCTACTATTTTCAACATAGTATGGGTACCTGGGATGCTTGCTTTTCCATTCTTTTGATAATTTACTTAGGAGAATATTTTCCAAATCCATCCACAAAAAATGTAGCCATATTATGTGGTATACATACACCTTAGTGTATTAATCCATTCATGAGTTGATGGGCACTGGGTTGTTTCCACATCTTCGCAGTTGTGAATTGAGCTGCTATAAACATTCAAGTACAGTGCCATAGAGTTTTAAAACATTGTGAGGTGTTATTGTTGGTGACAAAAATTACCTAATGCAATTACCACAGCATTTTAAAGCTGGAATGGATTTCCAAGATCATCTAATCTAATCCCTACAATTTACAGATAAGAAACTAAGGCCCAGAGACAGATGACATGTCTGGGTCACACAGCTGTTAGTGCCCAAATTGCCATTATAGTCTGCGTCTCCTGGACTGGCCGAGATATGTCACAATGCCAAGATCTGATCAGATGTTCCATAAATGTTGGTTTCCTTCCTTTAGGTTTAGACCAGTGGTAATCAAATGGTAGAACCCTATTTGAAATGGAATATTTTCAAGGAACTCCAGTAAAATCTGCTGAGGTTAAAGAGGGGTGGGTGGCCTCATGCCTCCACTTAGGTTCTCCCTTAGCTCCTAAGGCATGTTTGTGGAACAATTCCTAAGGCAGAAGGGAGTTTGAAAATTACTGTGCTCCCCAAGCTGCTGCTAGTAGCCTTTGTGCTCTGTCTCACTTAGCGATGATAAGCATTTACTAGCAAGGATGGCAACTACCTCTCTCTGGCTATCAGGCTGTTTACCCTGGTTTTACTTCTCTGTGACAAAGACTTGTAGCTCCCCAAGAACCTGTAGTCAGTCTGAATCAGCTCTGAACTTCTGTCTCCCCAGACGCTCTCTTTGGAAGCACCTGCCAGAATTAAGAACAAGGCTCCCTCCCCTGACTGGCCTCAGGAAGGGGAGGTGACCTTTGAGAATGCAGAAATGAGGTACCGAGAAAACCTCCCTCTGGTCCTGAAGAAAGTGTCCTTCACTATCAAACCTAAGGAGAAGATCGGCATTGTGGGGCGGACAGGATCAGGTAAGGAGGTGCATGGCCCTTTCTGGAGAAACTTTTGAGCCTGAAGTTTTCTCCAGAGGATTCAACAATTTATGGAATATCACTTTCTGCCCTTTAAACTCGATCTCTTTTAGACAAGTGTTTAGTGTTTCAGGCCTCTCTGAAACTAATTTTCTAGGTTTATTTTTAACCCTGCCTTGATGACATTTAGTGATTTCTTCAATCATATATGTTACCCGTTCTCAGTGCAGAACTTTTGGAACACGTAGCAAAGAACCAAGGCAGGAAGCACCTAGAACTCCATCTGCCGGAGATAAGCACCAGTACCATTTGGTGGATAATGGCCTGGTGCCCTTAGGACAGTGGTCACGGCGCCAGCAACATACACCGAGTGTGGCGGGGTCAAACCCAGCCCAGGCCAACTAAACAACTGCAACAAAAAATAGCCGGGCATTGTGACAGGCACCTGTAGTCCCAGCTACTTGGGAGGCTAAGGCAAGAGAATCACTTGAGCCCAGGAGTTTGAGGTTACTGTGAGCTGTAATGCCATGGCACTCTTGTGAGGGCGACATAGACTCTGTCTCCAAAAAAAAAAAAAAACTTTGGTGGATCCTTGTGATGCTTTTTCTATTAACACATATGTTTACAAAAATGGCATTTTACACATGCTGTTTTGTGACCACCTTTCAAAACTTAGTAGTTTCCTATGTCAGTGAACAAATGCTGTGCAGCATAATACAAAATTCTGTTTTATACATGTGTATAATTTATATCTAACCAGTTGGTAGGGAATTGAGATTAATTTTTCACACTTATGAATAGAACTGCAGTGAACATTCCTAAGAAATTAAAATATATAAAGAATTTTAAGGGCTTTGTGATATATTGCCAGGATAGCCTCATATTTGTCAGAAGCTGCCTCCTTTGGAAAAGAGAAATTATTTTTCTTTTCTGATATCACTTGTAAAGAAATAGAGGCCAAGTATGGTGGCTCACACCTGTAATCCCAGCACACTGGGAGGCCGAGGTGGGTGGATTGCTTGAGCTTAGGAGTTTGAGACCAGCCTGAGCAAGAGCAAGACCCTACCTGTACCAAAAATAGAAAATATTATCTGGGTGTGGTGGTGGGCACCTGTAGTCCCTGCTGCTGAGGCTGAGGCAAGAGAATCGCTTGAACCCAGGAGTTTGAGGTTGTAGAGAGCTATAGTGATGCCATTGTACTCCACCCAAGGTGACAGAGTAATACTCTAACTAAAAAAGAGAGAGAGAATAGACAATTGGCCTTCATTTTAGGCATTTTGCTTCCCTCTTATTCTTAGAAATGTGTTGCTATATACCCCTTCGGATGTCTAAAGTCAGGGCTTGAGTAATTTATTTCTTTCCCTCTTTCCTTCTTGAATAACATTTCAGAGACTGAGGTTTGTCTTTTACTAGCTTATTATCCTCATCTAAGACGTCTCTCTGGTTCAGTTAGCATTAGCTTTCTGGGCTCTAGGCTTCCTTTGGTATCAAAACTCGTGTGGCTTTTTTTTTTTTTCTTTTTTTTAGAGACAGAGTCTCACTTTATTGTCCTCAGTAGAGTGCTGTGACATCACAGCTCACAGCAACCTCCAGCTCTTGGGCTTAGGCGATTCTCTTGCCTCAGCCTCCCGAATAGCTGGGACCACAGGCCCCTGCCACAATGCCCGGCTACTTTTTGTTACTTTTTGGCCGGGGCCAGGTTCGAACCCGCCACCCTCGGTATATGGGGACGGTGACCTATGAGCCATAGGTGCTGCCCTGTACCTTTTTTTCTTGCCAGTAACTGTAACAAAAAAGTCTGTTGTCTTTTCTGACCAACTTATTTCATTTTATTGTATTTTATTTTAGAGACAGAGTCTCACTCGGTTGCCCTGAGTAGAATAGCTGGTCTTGAACTCCTAAGCTCTACAGTCCACCCACCTCGTCCTCACAGAGTGCTAGGATTACAGGTGGGAGCCACCAAGCCCAGCCTGGCTAACTTATTTTAAAGAATGTTGTAAGGAAAAAGGAAAGCCTTTCCTTCTATTTCAAGGAATTATTTTGTAGCAAGACACTGCCTCCAGGTTCTTCACTCTGGGAAGAGAATCTTCAGCCAAGAGCAGTGGGAAGGGTTGTCCCAAAATGCCTGTTTCATTCTCCCTGGAATCCTCTCTGCTCATAATCAGTGGGTCCCCAGGGATACCCTACTCCCTTGAAAGCTGACTGACCTCCTTTCCTGTGGTTTTTCTTTAACACAGATAATATAGACTGAAGTATGTACTAAGGTGTCATTAAGATACAGAAGAAAAATAAACCAAGAAACCAAAAAAAAAAGATAAATTGTCTGATTTACAAAGTCTAAACTTTAATCCTAATGTGGCTGCTTTCAGATTTCATGACACCACTATGAGGATTTTGTTGCCCTTCTTCCCAGCACACTCCATCAGACGAGGTTCAGAGAACTGTGAAGTCTTCCAGCCTAGGCAGTTCAAACCTAGGCACTTTTTGTTGAAATGAAACAGCCTTTTCCACTGATTCGCGTACCATGCTTCCTTAGCATAGATACCCATATTAATACGAAGCACTGCCTCAGTCCTAGGGGAGTGTCTCTCTCCCATCCTTACATCTGTGTAAGGGGCCAGTAGCCAACTCTTCCAATCCTGAATAGAGTCATTCATTTCTAGGAGAAAAACTGTCCTGCTACAGAAAATATGAGTTTTCTCTACTTGTTTCTGGTAGATGGTGTAAGGATTATTGCATTAGGAAGATGGGTGGTTTTCAGGTTCCCATTAGGTCGTTTGACAAGATTATGCTTAGTGGACAAATTCCAATAGAGAGGTTGTGACTGCAGACACTGGGGATAAATCAGGCTATTTGTACCCTCGGTGCTACTGCAGAAACTGAGTCAAGGTGACCTCATTGAAGCTCTCAGGATAGGTCTTTCAGAACACGGAGGCAGGAGAAGGTAGAAGGGTCAGGAACTAGGGGTGCAGCCAAATAAGAGTGGTCTAGAAGCTAACGCAAATCTAGCCCCAAATCTAAACCATGGCTCCAAGTTGGAGAAGGATAGGACTATGGACAAGCTCTTTTTTGTTGTTGTTGTTGATGCTATATAGAGAGAGCCTTGTAAATGTGTCCTTTGACACTGTAATTTCAGTTCTGAGAATTTTTTCCAAGGAAGTCATCTGAGGTAGGAGTGAAGTTTCAGCCCTAAGATACATGCCACCACATGTATCTTATACACCACATGTATTGTTATCGGAACTTTTAGATAAACTAAATGTTTGAGCAGGACACAGTGGTTCATGCCTATAATCCTAGCACTCTGGAAGGCTGAGGCAAGTGGGTTGCTTGAGCTCAGGAGTTCTAGACTAGCCTGAGCAAGAGTGAAACCCCATCTCTAGTAAAAATAGAAAAACTAGCTGGGTGTTGTGGTGGACGCCTACAGTCCCAGCTACTCAGGAGGCTGAGACAAGAGGATCACTTGATCCCAGGAGTTTGAGGTTGCTGTGAGCTATGATGACGCCACAGAATGCTACCCCGAGTCTCAAAAATAAAAAATAAAGGCTCGGTGCCTGTGGCTCGACGGGCTAGGGCATCAACCACGTACACCTGAGCTGGCGGGTTTGAATCCAGCCCAGGCCCACCAAACAACAATGACGGCTGCAACCAAAAAATGGCCGGGCGTTGTGGCGGGCGCCTGTAGTCCCAGCTACTCGGGAGGCAGAGGCAGGAGACTCGCTTAAGCCCAGGAATTGGAGGTTGCTGTGAACTGTGATGCCACGGCACTCTACCAAGGGTGACAGCTTGAGACTCTGTCTCAAAAAAAAAAATGAATTAATTAATTAATTAAAAAATAAACTAAATGTTTGACATTAGAGGACTGATGAAACAAGTAAGAATACCTCCATATGATGAAAACATTAAGTGAAAACATAATGTTACACAACATTAAGTGAAAGAGCAATTACAGCATTGTATCTCTGTTATGATCTCAACTCTGAGGAAAAGACTGAAAGGAATGTGTCAAAAATTAATAGTAACAAGATCATGGGAGATTGATGTTATCTTATATTCCTTCTATAACTTCTCAAATGAAGATTCAATTAAAAAAACCTGTACTGGATGGAGCACAGTGGCTCACAATTGTAATCCTAGCACTCTGGGAGGCCGAGGCAGGTGTATTGCTTGAGCTCACGAGTTTGAGACCAGCCTGAGCAAGAATGAGACCTTGTCTCTACTAAAAACAGAAAAACTAGCTGAATGTTGTGGCTGAGGCAGGAGAATCACTTGAGTCCAGGAGTTTGAGGTTACTATGAGCCAGGCTAACGCCGTGGTACTCTAGTCTGGCTAACAGAGAAACTGTCTCAAAAAAAAATTTGAAAACCCAAAAAACCAGGGTGGCGCCTGTGGCTCAAGGAGTAGGGCATAGGCCCCATATGCTGGAGGTGACGTGTTCAAACCCAGCCCCAGCCAAAAACTGCAAAAAATATAAAAAGCTAAAACCCAAAAAACCTATACTTCTGATCTCTTTAATACTGAACTCTTCATTCTCCTCCTCAAACCTGCTTCTCTGCTGTAGTCTGCTGTCATGATATCATTGTAGGGTCACTGACGCAAGGCAAAGCCTCCTTCCCTTGTGTGTGTGTCCCTAGAACTAGGAGGACTCAGTCTCTCTTAGCTCTGATAGTGGCACAAAGAGAGGGAAGGCATGTTGTTTAGAAGGTCTCTCTTCTCCTGACTTTGCCTAAGAAGCATCCAAACCTGTGTACCTGCTCATAAGGTGACAGGAAGCATTTTTCCATTTTACTCTCAGAAAGATAGAATAGTCCTTCCCACTCCTTTGCCTGAAGTTATATGATTTGAAGCTATCTGCTTGGTAGCCTGGGAAAGTTAATTACTATTTTCTGTTTCCATTATTTTATTCATTATCTCAGTTAATTGGTTGAAGTAATGACTGCATAGAAATAGAATAATAGATGAATTTGCCATGAAGATAAACTAGTTTTGGCGTCACAGAATTTGCTAACAGAGCTGCTTTTCTGCCTATCTTCTGACTCATCAGGGAAGTCCTCTCTGGGGATGGCCCTCTTTCGTCTGGTGGAGTTATCTGGAGGCTGCATCAAGATTGACGGAGTGAGAATCAGTGACATTGGCCTTGCTGATCTCCGAAGCAAACTCTCTATCATTCCCCAAGAGCCAGTGCTGTTCAGTGGCACCGTCAGGTGAGCACTTCACCTACAGGCCCGGTGGGCACAGTGGACCAGGTGATGCTGGAGCCTGCATGCAGGGCTGAGATCTTTTCCCTGGACCATGTGCTTCCTGTTGCAGAAGCGTGAAGCGGCTCCAATGCACAGGCCACTTTGTTAACGAAGTGGGGCAGGGAGGCCTGCAGCATGGTGGCAAAGAGGGCAGAGAGGTTTGCTCTCAGAGCTCTGTGCAGTGGCTTTGACAGTTATCCATTCCTGAGTCTGTTTCCTCACCCATAAAAGGGGGGTATTTTAAAGCCCTGTTGTGAATATTGAGGAATTCACACAAATTGTACATGTACGGAGCCTGGAAGATGGTATGCATCCCATAAATGGTAAATGCCTTCATCAGCCTCATCACCATCGTCTCCCCCTGCCTCCTGCTCCATTCTCTCATCTCTCCTGGGTAGGCTGACAGCCACAGTGGTAGTGATGGCTTCCAGACATGTTATTACTCGGGTGTTTTCATTGTCCTTTCATTGTCCAGTATCTTCCACCACCTTCAATACTTGTTCTGGAATGTTTGTTGATGAAATCCGCCAGTGATAACAAAGATAAAATTTCTCTTTGTGTCTTGTTAATATAGTAGCTGAGAAGGAAGTCTGTTTATTCTTGTTACCTTTCATATACTTGATCCTACCTTTAACCTTAAGCTTCTGCTTCCTAAAAATAATGGATTTCCATAATTTGTATCCATTTCTATTTAAACTGCCACTCTTTGGAAATAAAAACAACTTTATATAGTTGACCTAGATTGGTATTTTTTTTTTTTTTTTAGTCTTTGTAAAAGTTTTATTGTCATTTTCTCTTTAATTTTTAGCAGTTTTAAGAAAAGTTGGTATCAACTTAATTTCAAATAACCACAGGCAGCAGACTTGTCTTTAAAACTAGGTCTCCATCTTCTTTGGAAAATGGCATTTGAAATCATTTATTGAAAAAGGTTTGATGGATATCTTAGTCTTCTCAGGCTACTGTGTATAGCAAAATATCATAAAACAACATAGATTTATTTCTTATGGTTCTGGAGGCTGGGGACTCCAGAATGGTTGTCTGACAAGGGCCCTCTTCCTGGTTGGTGGACACCATCTTGTTATGTCCTCACATGGCTTTACCTTAGTCTGTGCATGTAGAGAGAGGAGAGAAAGAGGGCTCTGTGTCTCTCCTTATAAAGGCACTACTTCTGGCTCGGCGTCTGTGGCTCAGTGGGCTAAGGCGCCAGCCACATACACCTGAGCTAGCGGGTTCGAATCCAGCCTGGGCCCACCGAACAACAATGACGGCTGCAACCAAAAAATGGCGGGGCGTTGTGGCAGGCGCCTGTAGTCCCAGCTACTTGGGAGGCGGAGGCAGGAGACTCGCTTGAGCCCAGAGACTCACTTGAGCCCAGGAATTGGAGGTTGCTGTGAGCTGTAATGCCACGGCACTCTATCCAGGGTGACAGCTTGAGGCTCTGTCTCAAAAAAAAAAAAAAAAAAAAAACAATAATAATAATAATAAAGGCACTACTTCCATTAGGGGGCCCCACTCTCATTGCCTCCTCTAAACCTAATTATCTCCGTAAGGCCCCACCTCCAAATGCCATCACAGCAAGGGTTCAGTATATGAATTTGGGGAGTACACATTTAGTCCATAACAGTAACTAAACTGAATGCTCACCTGTGTTCATGGAGAGCCAACACTCCTGCGGGTATTTATTTTGGCATCTGTCTAGTTGAATTTGGACAGCATGTACTTGGATCTGTTGATGATCATAAGTCATTCCCTTTGAGTACTGAGGTAACAAGGTCAAACAAGTGACATCAGAAAAGAATTAGAACTTATTGAAGACATAAGTCTAAAATTAAGAAATTAGAAAGTGTTGCCAAATCAGCTCTTCCCATAAGTCTGTTTGCTGCAGGAACACCTTTGAAAAAATATTGGCCTGGGCAGCACCTGTGGCTCAGTGAGAAGGGCACCGGCCCCATATACTGAGGGTGGCGGGTTTGAACCCGGCCCCAACCAAACTGCAACATAAAAATAGCTGGGCATTGTGGTGGGTTCCTGTAGTCCCAGCTACTCAGGAAGCTGAGGCAGGAGAATTGCCTAAACCCAGAAGTTGGAGGTTGCTGTGAGCTGTGACGCCATGGCACTCTACTGAGGGCCATAGAGTGAGACTCTGTCTCTAAGAAAACATATTGGCCTTATAATATTTGGCTCTGTTCAGAAGACTATTTTTTAAATTTTTTCATCAGAGAATTAGGAAATGAGGCACGTTAAACTTTAGACTCCTCTTTAAAATGCTGCTATAAAGAAGCTTCAGTTTTAATTTTAAGTTTTATGGCATTACACTTGGGTTTGTGAATTGGGGGTTTCTGGGATTGGTGGTTAATAACTGACTGTGGGCATGTGCAGCTGGTGTTTGTAGAACATCATGGAACCGTCACTTCATTGGAAGTGGGACCATTTGTTACCCCCAGAGAAAAGTTTGCTGCTTTATGGACAGCTCAGAAGTTGGTGTGCTGGTGTCCTGAGTTTATAGTTCCTGAGCTTACAATGCTCTGTGGGCAGTCAGCTTTACAAACCAAGACGGTCATTTCAGTTTAATTGTCTGCCAGCTCTAATTTTGGCTTTTCAGTCAGTTGTAGACAGTGAGGAAATTTAAATCCCAGATCTTTCGTCTTCTGGAGGGTTTCTTACAGACCCCAAAGAACATTGAGCTTGTGGTACCTTTTGCTTTCCTTAGAAGACAGAAAGCCTATGAAGAGTTTCCTAGGGCAAGAGTAGGCTAGATCAGCAGTTTCCTCAGCTGTCTCCTGGAGACTCTTTGGAAACTGTATCTATACAGTGATACCAGCCATCAATTAAAGCTTGCAAGGAACTCTGAGAGGGAAAGCAAAGTAAAACCAAAACAAAACCAAACTCAGAAAGTCACAAAATATAAATTTCTGAGTTCTGCATGCAAATATAATCTAAGTCATAGACCAGGTAATTTGGGACCACACCTCTCCCCAGATTAGCCAGAATGTCCTCTCTGATACCTTCAGCCCAACCCTTCCTCATCTGTCTATCTTGGTTTGAGCTCTCAGGCCTATGTTTCTGTGACCTGTTGGTTTCCTCTGCCTTTTACCCTGGTAATTGGCCCTTAGAAGAGAGACCCCCTTCTCACTCAGGCCTTAACCACTTGCTGGCCCCTCTCTCTCTCACGGCGCTGGCACTACTTTGCTTTCCTCTCCCTTTCCCCAGAGGTCCCAGGAAGTCCAGCCCTGACCTCTGCCCTAACACGCTGCTTTCTATCCTAAGGATTGTCTGAAGCATGGCTAGGCTAGTGGTGAGACTGGCCATGCCCAGCTGTCACTCTGGTTGGTCTCTGAATCTTGGTTCTCTGGGGCTGGTGAGTGCATTCTCATCACCTGGAGCAGTTCTGCTGGGCATCTATTCATTAGCAAGAAGCAGTGTTCTCATTTCTACCTATTTGGTTGTCCTCTCTCCTTTTGATCTCAAATTTTCTTACTTTGGAACAACGGCTCTAGTTCTCAAATCACAATCACAGCAGAAAGAGCTGAGTCCACAAGTGACTCGTTCTGTTTGGGTTCATCCTTGACCCAAAGCACCTTTGGAGAGAGGCATCTTGTACTCTAGATGGCATGGAAGTTGGTCCAAACTTGCTGCAGCAGGTTCTTAGCATCCAAGGTCTTTCCATGTCTCTAACTTACTCTCTTACTCTATTGTTTAAGGGATCCCCCCTTTTTCCTTTTTTGGCCATCTCAGTCCCTACAGGACTTGGGAATCCTACAAAATCTGTTGTCTAGTCTGTACAACAGAAAGTAATGCTAAGTCTAGAATAACTGTCCAAAGAGCCTTAGATAGCATCTAATGTGTCAAAAAGTCATTCGGTGCCAGACACTGCTGCTCTAAAAATCAAGACAGCAATAATAATAATATCTCAGCTTATTGAGGACTTACTATGTGCTGTGTACTGTCCTTCCAGTATTTAATTGTCTTAATTCATCAAACACTCAAAACCCCCTGAGGTATGTGCCATTATTATGCCTATTTTATAGGTAAAGAAACTGAAACCCCGTGAGTAGGAGTCAATTGTTTACGAATGGCTAACAGCGACAGAGCTAGAGTTGAACCTGGGCTGTCTGAGCCTGGGCTCTGCTCACTCACACAAACACCTCTATGAACCATGACCTTGAGAGACATTCCATCTTCTCCAAAATCCAGTTAGGCTTGCTTCCTCCAGGGTCTTGACCTTCAGACCCTTTTCCTAGCATCTTCAAACTCTCATCTGCTTCCCACATCCCCAAACTTTTTAACTCAATCTCTGTTGCTCTCTAGTCATTTACTCTTCTTTTCTTTTTTCTTTCTTTTTTTCTTTCTTTGTAGAGACAGAGTCTTACTTTATCACCCTCTTTAGAATGCTGTGACATCATCACACAGTTCATAGCAATCTCCAGCTCCTGGGCTTAGGTGATTCTCTTGCCTCAGCCTCCCAAGTAGCTGGGACTACAGGTTCCCACCATAACGCCCGGCTATTTTTTGGTTGCAATTTGGCCGGGGCCAGGTTTGAACCTGCCACCCTCAGTATATGGGGCCGGCGCCCTACCCACTGCTGCATTTACTGTACTTCTCCTAACTCTTTTCACTTTATCATACTCTTACCAACTAAAAGGCAAAATCAGCCCATGTTTTTGAATAATTATTTTGAACTTTCCTCTAGTTTCCTGGTAGAAGAAGGTATGCAAGTCCCAAAATCTCCTGCTCTGAGGACTGAGGCTGCTAAGGAGTCACACTGTACAGCTGACAGGACAACAGGGTTTAGGACAGTGTCTCCTGTTCCAGGAGCAAATTGCTGTATAGTCTCCTACTCTAGGAGATAGTCTTGGCTTCACTTAGAGTGGCCAATAGGCTAGCTTAGGCTGTTGTTTAAAATACTGAGAACCAAAGGTGCAAATGCCCTTTTGGCCAACATCAGGACTCCAAGGGTTCTGATGATTAAAAATCACTGCCCTTGGCTCGGCACCTGTAGCACAGTGGTTACAGTGCCGGCCACATACACTGAGGGTGGCGAGTTTGAACCCGGCCCGGGCCAGCTAAACAATAATGACAACTGCAACAAAAAATAGCTGGGCTTTGTGGTGGGCACCTGTAGTCCAGCTACTTGGGAGGCTGAGGCATGAGAATAGCTTAAGCCCAAGAGTTTGAGGTTGCTGTGTGCTATGACGTCACAGCACATAGTGAGACTCTGTCTCAAAAAAAACCTGCCCTCATGTTCAGATACTTTTTCTATCCATCCACTTAAAACTGAACACTCTTGATACAGTAGAAGCATAACTTTGCTTTCATTTGTGTACTGGGTCGGACCCAAGACTATCTGGCTTCTCTAATGAGAATGTATTATTTTCTGTCCCTGATTGGGCTCCCTGTGAGACCAGTCTGGTTTGCCCAGATGTGTGTTATGTGTACCACATACAGGTGTATGTCAGTATTCCTCTCACATCTGGAACCCACTGGTTTAGTCTTCTGAGGCATCTCCAGCTGCTGTGATGGGCCCAAGTAGGTGTAATGTTGAACCAAGTCTTCAGCCATAGAAAATCTGATAGGACAGTCTCAGTGAGCAGGTCCCTGAGTACAGCAGCCCCCCCTTTATCTGCGGTTTCACTTTCTGTGCTCAGTTATCCATGCTCAACTGTAGTCCAAAAATGTGATATTCTAGAGACACCATATAACTTTTATTATAGTATATTATTATAATTGTTCTAAGAGGTCAAACAGTTAGTTCACAAATTCATCCTAGAAAAAGTACGACATACCTCATTGCTGAATATCACTATAGTTGCCTTCAAGGTACTCCCCTAGGGAAACTGCATCAATGCCACCATTCAGAGCAATTTTGGAACTCTTTTTCTAGAATGGCCAATCGGAGCTGTTGTCATGTGTGGTCTGGCAACTAAGTTCACAAACTCAGCCTAGAAAAAGTGCTACGTACCTTGTTGCTGGTTGTCACTGCAGTCAGCTGTGAAGTACTCTCCTTGGCCTTCTTAATTGTCCTAGCTAGTATTTTATTGTTATTGTTAATCTCTTACTGTATCTATTTATAAATTAAACTTTATCATGGGTGTTTAAGTATAGGAAGAAACATAGTATATCTAGAGTTTGGTACTATTCGAAGTTTAAGGCATCTACTATGGGCCTTGGAACATATCCTCCACAGACAAAGGGAGATTGTTGTATTTGTGGTTTGTCTGATAAGAGGTATCTTATGAACTCACTATATGTATTTGTTTCCTAAGGTTGTGATAACAAAGTACCACAAACTGGGTGGCTTAAAACAACAGAAATTTGTTCTTATAATTCCACAAATCTTAAAACAAGGTGTCGGCAGGGCCATGCTCTTTCCTAAACCTGTAGTGAGGGTCCTTGCTTGCTTCTTCCAGCTTTTAGTAATCTGCAGCAATTGTTGGCATTCTTTAGCTGATAATGGATCATTCTAGATTTTGCCTGCATTATCACATGACATTATCCCTGTGTGACTCTGCCTGTACATGGCCATCTCTTATGAGGACCAGTCATAGTAGATTAAGGGTTCACCCTGCTCTGGTCCAGCCCATTATGACCTCATTTTAATTAGTCATATTTGGAGTAACCCTATTTCCAAGTAAAGTCACATTCTTAGGTACTGGGGGTTAGGACTTTAACATATCTTTTTGGGAGACATAATTCAACCTGTATCACTGGGTGTCACTCCACAGTGTTAAAGAACACTCCTGGGCTGAGTCTAAGGGAGTTAGCCACACATTCCTATTCTGGAAACCAACATCAGGGACTCCTTCCGTCTCAAGCAGGTATTTATGGAGGTCTTACTCTGTGCAGAGTATTTGACTCAGTAGAGGTAAAAGGTAAGATCCAAAACCTAGAATTAAACAATTCTGCCAGGAGGAGGTAGAGAAAGGAGAGACTTGAGCAATGGTCCAGAAAGTGAGGTGTTGAACCACAGGTGACAATTCGTCGCGTTACTAGTGCTGGGAATTCCAGCCTTAGGTAACAGACGTTCCACAGGCAGAGAGCACAGCAGCAGAAACGTGGCAGTACTCAGAGATCCCAGGAGGCAGAACAGTGTGGCACCCCAAACCTTGCAGCCTGAGGCTGTGAAGACTGGGACTTAGGCACATGGCAGCACAACAGGAAGTGACTTGCCAGACTGGAGGCCAAGGTGGAGATTCAAGCTCAAGAGGGTCTCGTGACACTTAAGTGGGAGTCATAGAGCAAAAGGAAGGTGCAGGACAGCCCACAGCAAACCCCGTGTTGACTCTGTCTTTAGCTCTTCCAGCCTGAGGGCATATTCAGCTCCTTGTAATGGGCCTAGGCAGTTCTTTAGCACAGAGTCTCATAGCCCTGCTGTGTAAAGACCAAGACAGGGCAGCCCAGGCAGGACCGGACCCCTATTGGAAAGCAGGTATGATTTCCTGTGGGCTAGGGTGCCACCACCACTGGTGGTAGGTTGCCTTTTTGAGGCTTGAAAAGGATTTCCAAAGACTATTATAAAGAGCTTTGAAGAACTTATTAAAGTAAGTAAATAGCATAATAATAATAAATTAATGATTAAAATGATTTTTTTAAAAGAGCTCTGAGAGTTATGGTTCTGAAGTGAGATCCCTGTTGTGACCCTAAAGGCCAGGGGTTCTCTGAAGGATGAGTGGGTCTTGCAAGATCACAGGAATAAGAGAGAATACTTACTTGATTGTGAGCATATGCATTGCCACCTAGATAACTGTCACTCAGAAGATTGTCTGGCTAACCTTGCCCCATAGGGACTCCCAGCAGTCTTTGATAATCCAGGCAAAAGCATGAGTAACCTTTGATTTCTCAGACTTGAGGCAGAGAACAATTTCAGTCTGTCTCAAGTCTGTTAGTGTTATCAATGAAGATGTTCCCTAAAAGGCAGCTGGAAGGAGAGCAGTACACCTGAGCTCATCAATTGGGCGCGTGTGAAGACAGCCTCCAGAGGGGCAGGGAGGACCAGGAGCCTCCGACATCTCTGGGTTTGTCTCTTTAATTAGAAACACATGATGCCTTCCTCAGATTTAGTACATGGTCTGCACTTAACACCATTAGATTAAGATTATCAGCAAATTGGACTCCTTCTTTAATTAAGTGCTCTTCCTAGATAGTATGCCCATAGAGATCAGTCTTGCCCATCCAGACCTTTTGCAGACAGCACTGTATCAGAATTCTTTCAGATCCTGTACCCAGGATCCTGTGATTATTGTGTCCACTTGGAAAATGCATGGAGGCTGGTGCGGTGGCTCACACCTGTAATCCTGGCACTCTGGGAGGCCAAGGCAGGAAGATTCCTTGAGGCCAGGTGTTTGAGATAGCCTGAGGAAGAGGGGGGCCTGTCTCTACTAAAAATAGAAGAGTTAGTGGTACATGCCAAGAGGCTGAGGCAGGAGGATCACTTGAGCCTAGGAGTTGGAGGTTGCTGTGAACTATGATGATGCCATGGCACTCCACCTGGGGCAACATAGGGAGATTCTGTCTCAGAAAAAAAAAAAAAAAGGAAAGAAAGAAAATACTTTGAATATGAGACAGAAAAACTATGCAGCTTTAGAACCAGGTGTCTGCCATGCAGTGCCTTGTCAGTATAATGGCTACCGGTAATTGTGTGCTGTGTTGCAGGTACTGTATATACACTATCTTAATGTTGATAGCAACCTACTTATATCCCCGTTATGCAGACGGAGTAATTTGTCCAAGGTCATGCAGATGTAAGAGGCAGAGCCACAATTTGAGATCAGTCTACTTGCATCCAGCATGTGTGTACTACTCTGCTCTTCACCTGGGCTGTTACAGAAAACACTCAGGTTGTGACTTCTTTTTTTTTTAATTGAGACAGAGTCTCACTTTGTCACCTCCATAGAGTACTCACAGCAACCTCAAACTCATGCGCTTAAGCTATTCTCTTGCCTCAGCCTCCCAAGCAGCTGGGACTACAGGCGCCTGCCACAATGCCCGGCTATTTTTTGTTGCAGGTGTCATTGTTACTTAGCAGGCCCAGGCCAGGTTCTAACCCAACAGCCTCCATGTATGTGGCAGGTGCCCTACTTACTGAGCTATGGGAGCTGAGCCAGGTTGTGACTTATTAATGCCTCTTATCAAGAAGTCAAATGAAGATGGGAGGAACAGGGTCTTCTACACTCACAAAAAATAGTAAACAATGTGCTGGTGCTTGGGATACAGCATTGAATAAGATGCAGCAGTGGTGGCCAGGTGTGGTGGCTCACGCTTGTAATCCCAGCCCTTTGGGAGGCCGAGGCAGGTGGATTGCTCAAGCTCAGGAGTTTGAGACCAGCTTGAGCAAGAGTGAGACCCTGTCTCTAAAAATAGAAAAAACTAGCTGGGCATTGTGGTGTTTATCTATAGTCCCAGCTCCTCGGGAGGCTGAGGCAAGAGGATCACTTGAACCCAAGAGTTTGAGGTTGCTGGGAGCTGTGATGGCACGGCACTCTAGCCAGAGTGACAAAGTGAGACTTTGTCTCAAAAAAAAAGAAGAGAGGGTGTTTTTCTAAGTTTGTACCTGTATAGAGAGATGTAGTTTAACTATGCATAGAAAAAGCCTAGATGGATATATGCCAGAATGTTAAGGCTGTGTCATTAGAGGAGATTAAACCCATGTTCTGGTTTTTATTTTATTTGTACTTTGCATATCTGTATTTTTAAATATTTCTATAACTTGTGTTATTTACAAAATAAAGATAATAAAAATTCGATCAAGTTTTATGAAAAGAAAGAGAGGCCCAGCCTGTTCTCAGAACCTCCTTCTCTGGCTGGTTGGGAAATGAGCCATCTGTGACCTTCAGGGTTTTGAGTGCCCCTTCTGTGTGCCATTGCAATTTGGTTGTTTAAATGCGAGACCACTAAGAGATTCTTGTGTTTCTCCCTAGATCAAATTTGGACCCCTTCAACCAGTACACAGAAGACCAGATTTGGGATGCCCTAGAAAGGACACACATGAAAGAATGTGTAAGTGAAAAGCCGCGGGGGTGGTGGGGGCATGCTGGAATTGCAGGGGGAGTTGGGGGTACACAGCAGTGCTGTCGCTGATCCCCATCCTGCTCTGGCTATAGCATCTGGGACATCTGTGGAGGAGGCTCCAGAGTGGGCTTCCCATGCCTTCCAGACACACTAGGAAAAGTTGAGCTCGCCTGGCCCCACCTCCTATACCACCTGTGGTCATACTGCCCTTATGCTATCCATGTTGTGATAAGATATTAATGACAATTTAGAATTCAGTGATACTTTAAAGTTAATTTTTGCCTTATTAATCATAACTTTTTAAACATCCACGTATATGCAAACGAGATGTTATTTATCGAGTCTGCAGAAAACATCTGGATCACAGCCCTCTCGGGGTAACTCAGCGGGCACCCACCAGCAGCCACAATCTGTAGACTGGTACCACTGGTCTCCAGCATGCCTGGGCTGAGTGAAGCTCAGGATCTTTTGCCCTGATTCAACTAGCTAAACTCAGCTTTTCTCTTTTATGTTAGGCTTCTTCAAACAATCTATTTAAAGAATAAGTTTAGCAGCTTGCAAAGAGAAAAGTTCCACAGCCCTAGACCTACAGCTTTGGACTTCAGAAGGAAATTTTCCTTACTCCTTTTCCTATTGGAATTCCTGAGCTATTTTTATGGTATAAAGCTAACAGAATATTATGTTTGAAATATGGACTTTCCTAGAAAATGGGAGTCCTAGTACACATGATCATCACACCTGTACCTTCTTTCTAGATGAGCTAGATCCTTAGCTAGTAATTCTTTCATCTGTTTTAGAATAACTTCTTTTTGCTCCTAGAGTTTTGAAATATTTAGTGTAGGTTTTTACCTTTAATCTCTATTTGCCTTCTCCCTAGATTGCTCAGCTACCTCTGAAACTTGAATCTGAAGTGATGGAGAACGGGGATAACTTTTCAGTGGGGGAGCGGCAGCTTTTGTGTGTAGCAAGAGCCTTACTCCGCCACTGTAAGGTAAGGTGGGTTGACAGCTGGAGAAGAGTGGGAGCACTACAGTGCAGCCTTTCCCTGGGGTATTCCTGACTTTCGAGCCTGGTGGCACTCTAAGAACATGACCATCAATGTTTCTAATTAACCTTGACACTGTTTGTGCACACAAGTTTGTAGGGAAGTGAAGGCTTATTTCATTTTTAACTTCCTTGAGCCTTCAGTATCCAAGGAGCACTTATGGCTCGGCTCCTGTGCCTCAATGGGCTAAGGTGCCAGACACATACACCTGAGCTGGAGGGTCGAATCCAGCCCAGGCCCGCCAAACAACAATGACGGCTGCAACCAAAAAATGGCCGGGCGTTGTGGCAGGTACCTGTAGTCCCAGCTACTTGGGAGGCAGAGGCAAGAGACTCGCTTGAGCCCAGGCAGGAATTGGAGGTTGCTGTGAGCTGTGATGCTACAGCACTCTATCCAGGGTGACAGCTTGAAGCTCTGTCTTTAAAAAAAAAAAAAAGGAGCACTTTTGTTTCTGGCCAGTGACAAGTCGTTGTACTGCAAACCATAGACCTATAAGAGTTAAAAATTGCAAGAGACTTTTAGGTCATCAAACTTTCTGACTTTAAGGCCAGGCCCCTCATTTTACAAACAGGAAAAAGGAGGTCCAAAAAGATTAATGTGCATGTTCACTGGCATAGAGCAAGTAGGGACAAGTGTCTGACTAGATCAGTATTATACAAATGTGCTATTTGTGGAAGTCAAGGCAAATGTTGGTTTGAAGTTATATCAATTCTCTAAGCTAAAGGATACTTTTATATACATGTGTACCTATGTGGAAAAAACAATATATGCTATAAAATGTAAATAATGAAATACATTTTAGTAAAACCTAGATTAAACAGAATGCCTAAGGAACTTACTAGGTCTCTCTTTTTCCTCTGCTTCCCGCTAGATTCTGATTTTAGATGAAGCCACAGCTGCCATGGACACAGAGACAGACTTACTGATTCAGGAGACCATCCGAGAAGCATTTGCAGACTGCACCATGCTGACCATTGCCCATCGCTTGCACACGGTTCTGGGCTCTGATAGGATCATGGTGCTGGCCCAGGGACAGGTACTGAGCCCTTCAGGACCTTGGTTTAGGGTGCAGCCTTGTCTGGGAGTAAAACTGGCCCCTGGCAGGGCTGGGGTGACTACCATCTTTGCATGGTTCTGGGCATTCAGATAAGCAGTCATAGCAACTCTATTCAGGTTGCAATTGGGAAGGATACAGCTCTCCCAATCAAGAAATCGAATCAGGCACACTCTTAGGGGATTTTCATTTTACTTCAGTGCTTGTTCTTTTGTAGCTATAAGCAGACTTGGGTCAGAGAGCACATGTACTTAGTGATTCATTCATGTACACAAGAATTACCTAAGCCATCTTGAGACCAGTCACCACATGTTTGCTTTTTGCAATCATGCAGTGGTACCAAACTTCTTATCCTGTGTCCAGGCTTTCTCACAGTCTGGCCCTAGCCTGGCCTTCTTTATTTTTCACTCTTCCCTTGAAGGTCCTGTTGGCTATGGACAATTTTGCATCCTCCAAGCTTTTTTACTTGCCTTTACTCAATTCCTTCTCTCTAAATCACCCTTTCCCTTTTTTCCCTTCTCCCATATCTACCTGCCCACAAATGCCTGTCCCTGAAGAAAGACATGGCCCAAAGATTCCATGAAGCTCCCTGGGTGCCTCAGCTGCCTTAAGCCTTGTTTGTACCTCTCTAGTAGATCTTCCACCCCATCTAAGGGTGACTGTGTGGCACCCTGTTCCCCAGGAGAACCCTGTAAGCTCTCTAAGGGCAGAGTCATGCCTCATTCATCTTTGGTTTCTTGGCAGCGCTTAGCACTATAGTTCTTTGCACAAGTAGATGTTAAGTAAATTTATGTTGGACAGATACCTCCTTTGTGTGCCCCTGGGATGAATTGGCAGAAATAATGAGCCATTTGTAATGGGTATCTTGTCTTCTATTAACAGTAATAATCTCCCTGGCTAAGACTGTGTCCCATGCCTCTACCCTGTGGCAAGGGAGGCTGGGAGAGTGAGTGAGTGCATTTTCAACCTCTGTCACAGGAGGCAGGTTCTGCCAGCCATGTTTCTCAATTTTCTGCTTCAGTATGATTTTCAGTGGCTGTGTAGAAGGTCCATCATACAAATGGACAATTGACTAAGTCAGTCCCTTTCTTCCCTTTTTCCCCCTTCCAACTAGGTGTCCTGAGAGCTCTCCCTTGTCCTCTCTGTAGGGTTAGATCAACTCACATAACTCAACATTTGTCTGGGGTGGCCTTGACTGCACCCTGCAAACTCCCCTGCAGTTTATAGAACCTGTTGATTGATTCCATCATTCTCAAAACTGAAAGAAGTGGGATTTATATGAAGGCTGTCTGGCGGCCTTTTCCTAGACCTTTCCCTTATACCCTGGTTAGTTTAAAAAAAAAAACAAAAAACGGGTATGGCAGGACTAGATGAATTGTCCCCTGATTTCATCTTCAGGTGGCTTTGGGACTCATCTCCCTTCCTGAGCAGTCAATCCTCTAAATCGATCTGACTGTCCATCAGATGGACCCTGTTCAGATGGACCCTGTCCATCAGGGTCACATCCTGACTTCATCTCCTTCCTTTGCAGGTGGTGGAGTTTGACACCCCATCAGTCCTTCTGTCCAATGACAGTTCCCGGTTCTATGCCATGTTTGCTGCTGTGGAGAACAAGGTCGCTGTCAAGGGCTAACTCCTCCTCATTGATCAAGTCCATTTTCTTTGGAGCATTGCCATTCCCTGCCTGGGGCGGGCCCCTCATCGCGTCCTCCTGCCGAAACCTTGCCTTTCCCGATTTGGTCTTTCGCACAGCAGTTCAGGATCAGCTTGTGTGTTTTACTTTTAGGAGAGTCCTATTTTGATTATTGTATTTATTCCATATTCATGTAAACAAAATTTAGTTTTTGTTCTTAATTGCACTCTTAAAGGTTCAGGGAACCGTTATTATAATTGTATCAGAGGCCTATAATGAAGCTTTATACGTGTAGCTATATCTATATGAAATTCTGTACATAGCCTATATTTACAGTGAAAATGTAAGCTGTTTATTTTATATTAAAATAAGCACTGTGCTAATAACAGTGCATATTCCTTTCTATCATTTTTGTACAGTTTGCTGTACTAGAGATATGGTTTTGCTATTAGACTGTAGGAAGGGTAGCATTTCATTCTTCTCTAGCGGGTGGGTTCATAGTGCCGGGTTTTCTGGGTGTCCAGAGGAAGGTGTGTGGCAAGAGTGGGCTGTCCGGGGCCTGTGCTGCCTGCCCACAGCCACTCCCCGGCAGGTGGAGCGAGGCGGGACTGCCGGAGGCCGCGCAGAGCGCTGTGGTTCTCAGGGCTCCTGCCTTCTGTCCTGGTGTCGCTTCCTGTTTCTGTTAGGAGAGCCGCGGGGCAAAGCTCTGGCCCCCTTTTCATTCCCTCCAACAGGAATAAGAATTACAGAAACATGCCTCAGAGTAGGGGAAGTTTCTTTCCTGCCTTTCTCTTTTTGCTGTCGTTTCTAAACAAAAATCAGTCTATTCACAGAGTGTACCACTGCCTCAGGTTCCTAACGCCGGCCACTTGCACAGAGCTCTCCAGCTCCTAGACCTGTTGGTTCCAAGCCCTGGAGCCAACTGCTGCTTTTTTAGGTGGTACTTTTTCATTTGCCTGTTCCCACACCTCCACAGTTAAGTGACAGGGTTCAGGGTTTTGTGGGTCTGTTTTCCTTTCTCCCTGCAGTGGTCACACAGTTTCTCTCTGTCTCTCTCCAAAGTCTGCGACTTTAAGCAGCTCTTGCTAATCAGTGTCTCACACTGGCGTAGAAGTTTTTTGTACTGTAAAGAGACCTACCTCAGGTTGCTGATTGCAGTGTGGTTCGGTGTATTCCCGCCAACCCCCTTCATGCTGTGGGGCCGGTAGCTCAGGTGGGCATGGTCACTGCTGTCATCAATTGAACGGTCAGCGTTGCATGTCGTGGCCAACTAGACATTCTGTCGCCTTAGCATGTTTGCTGAACACCTTGTGGAAGCAAAAATCTAAAAAAGTGAATAAAATTATTTTGGATTTTGTAAAACTCTTGGTGTATAAAATAGTTCTCTGGGAGGGGAGTGAGATGTTCTGGAATGGCTCTGGAGAGTTACCTCTGGAAAGGACTCATAGCAGAGCTGGTTGGTTGCAAGGGACATGGGGCCCAAAATGTCTGGAATCATTTCTGGCAGCCTCAGTCCCTACAGCCTTGTTCCTGGGCATGGTTCCCAAGTGAAGTTCCTTTGCTGCTAATAAAGAGGATGTAGGAAAGGTGAATGTTGTACTGAGGTGGGTAATTAGGATAAAATATATTTAAAATGAATAGTTTGTTGAGGATTCTCGGCAATCGAAGCAGTATAATCGCCCTTTCAGCCAATTCGTTCAGATTCACCCATTGAGAATTAGTTCCTACTTAGAAGGTACTCATTCTCAGCTTCTGGCTGTATGCTGTTGAATACAGCCAAGGAAGCTTTTAACTCTTTGGTATTAGTTCTCCTGGTCATCAGTGGAAATTAAGTCTTAAACCCAGCTTTTTTATAAACTACCTGTACTGTCTTAAAAACCAGGGGCTTGGCTCTAAAGTTGAATGTCCAGTTCCTCAGTTGCCACATGTCAAGTGCTCAGTGGCCGTGTGTGGCTACTGCATTGCGTAGAGCAGATACAGAGCATGACCATTGTTGCAGAAAGTTTTGTCCGATGGCACTGATGTATGGTAACTACTTACTGGTGCACCGGGGTTATCTTCCCACAAGTTAACAAGGTCAACAGAAAGAGACCCTTCGTGGTCTTCCTGCCCTGGCTGTCTGTCGGTGTGGCACTGACTTCCCTCTCTCATCCCTTGGTTCCCCTCTCACCTCACTCAAACTGCTCTGCCTAACTTAAAAGAAGGCATTTCCTTGACCTCCGCCCATCCCCTTTTCTCTGCGAATTCCTTTGCTCCCACCAGCACAGTGACACTTTCAGGAGCAGTTTCCGGCAGCCTGTGGATGACCTCCCCTGGGCATCTCCTGGGTACCTTACGCAGCGCTCCTTGTCTTAGTACCACTAACCTCCCAGTCTTTCAGGCTGCAAGCCTCAGGTTCACTTATAACTCTCCTACCCCTCTCTCCAAATTCAGTCCCTTGCAGTTCCTGTGCCCCTCTCCCTCCTCCCCTCATTAAGACCAGCTTCTTCCCATATTGTAGTTAGAGCCTCTTAACTGGTCTCCCTGCCTCAGTATCCCTCTCTGAACCATTGTTTACCACTGCCAAAATATGCACCAAAAATACAAGTTGTTCAAATACTTTTTCCGAAAATCTTCAGGGAACCATTGCCTATGAAATGGCCTGTATATTCCTTGTCTTGGCAGCCAGGGGTGTGCAGGATCTAGCTCCAACCCTTCTTTTCTATTTAATGTTTCTGAAATTATAGGCCCCATATATTTTCTCACCTTTAAGTCTTTGCTATTTTTCTTGCCTGGAATTTATTGATCCTCTCCTGTCAAATGAAGTCATGATTTTTTTTAAAACTCAGGTCAGGGTGGCGCCTGTGGCTCAGCGAGTAGGGCGCCGGCCCCATATACCGAGGGTGGCAGGTTCAAACCCGGCCTCGCCGAAATGCAAAATAAAAAAATAGCCGGGTGATGTGGCAGGTGCCTGTAGTCCCAACTACTTGGGAGGCTGAGGCAAGAGAATCGCCTAAGCCCAGGAGTTGGAGGTTGCTCTGAGCTGTGTGACGCCACGGCACTCTACTAAGGGTGATAGAGTGAGACTCTGTCTCTACAAAAAAAATAAACAAATAAAAAATAAAATGCAGGTCAAATATTGTCTCCTCCACAAAGCCTTGCTCTTCAAATCTCTCTGGGTTCCTCCAACACTTCGCTGACACATCTAAGATTTATTTCCTTTTGCTTTTCATGTGATCACTGATTTTTTCCCCTACATTTCTTAAGTATTAAGTTTTACACATAAACATGCTTAATAAGTATCAGACTATCATCTGACTCTTGAACAGTGCCTTATACATGGATACTAAATGAATATTAATATAAATCAGTGTTACCAACTTTCACTGTGGTTATAACAAAAAAGGAATGTAATTGCTTCAGACAAACTAAGCAGCATTAAGGAAAGAGTCCTTCAGAAAATAGAGTAACTTCTACGTGGAATGACTTCAGAAAAGCCAAGAAATAATGCCCAGCATTGGGAGAGTGGCTTAATGATGTGCCAGCCCCTTCCTACGCCTTTTCTGCTTGATCACTTGGAAACAGGACATAGCACTAAAGGTAATGAGGCTTAGGGACACAAAAAGATGCAGCTAATTAGAACCTTATCTTGCACTGTTTTGTGCCATATTTCTTTCAGTATCCTTTTTTTCTGATTATAAAAGGGATGTATGCTTATTATATAAATTTGGAAAATGAGAAAAGTGCACTGAAGAAACTCAGAATTGCCTGTAGCCCTACTGTGGCAGGATGTATTTTCCAAGGTGGCTGCATTAGTATGTCTTTCTACTGTCCCACCCAGAAATAGAGTCTATTTCTCTACCCCTTTGCCCTGTGACCACTTTGACCTATAGAATATGGCAGCAGTGATACTGTGTCAGTTCTGCACAAATCCCTTAATGTGGCCTAGCAGCTCACACTACCTCCCTCTTAGAAACCAGCTGTCATGTAAGCAGTGCAACTATCCGGAGGCCCCATGAAGCCATTTTGGAAGTGGAACTGGCTCCAACTACCTTAGCTGATCCCTTCCCAAATCCCTGAGCAAAATAATGTTTTTTAAAGCTACTACATTTGGGGGTAGTTACACAGCATTATAAAAGCATTCATCACCTAGGAATAGCCATTGTTATATTGCTGTATTGTTTATGGCTTTTCTAAGCATATATGTTTTGCTTAAAAACAAAACAAAACCTTCTCACTGTGTTGCCCAGGCTGATCTTGAATTCCTGATCTCTAGTGATCCTCCCAGCTTATTTTTCTTTTTCCATACAGAAATAGTCTCACACTGTTACCGAGGCTAGCGTGTAGTGGTGTAATCACAGCTCACTACCACATCAAACTCCTGGGCTCAAGCAATCCTTCTACATCAGCTCCCAAGTAGCTGGGACTGTAGGAATGTGCCACCACAGCCAGCTAATTTTTCTTATGTTTTGTATAGATAGGGTCTTACTATATTACTCAGGTTGGACTGGTGCGCCTGACCTCAAGTGATCCTTTTACCTTGGCCTCCCAAAGTGCTGGGATTTACCATCCCATGTAATGCCCATCCCAGGCACATGACCCACTGCTGGCCTTTAAGTTTGATTTTTTTTTTTTTTTTGAGACAGAATCTCATTCTGTCACCCTTGGTAGAATGCCATGGCCTCATAGCTCACAGCAACCTCAAACTCTTGGGCTCAAGTGATCATTTTGCCTCAGCCTCCCAAGTAGCTGGGACCACAGGTGCCTGCCACAATGCCTGGCTAGTTTTTTCTATTTTTAGTAGAGATGGGGTCTTGCTGTTGTTCCAGCTGATCTTGGACTCCTAAGTTTACGCAGTCCACCCGCCTGGCCCTCCAGAGTGCTAGCGTTACAAGTGTGAGCCACCACACCTGGTGATTTTTAAGGCAATTTCCACATCACCATGTTGTGCTTCCCCAGCTCCTAATTCTTTGCTTTTAAGTAGAACAAGTAGGCTAACAAATAACCCCAAGCTTTCAGCAGTTTACTGCAGTAACCCTGCTGTTGGCATAGAGCAGTGTGGGGCATGGAGGGTGGAGGGAGGGTTCTGCTCTTGCCTTCATTCAGGAACCCAGGCCCACTCCCTCTGGTCACCCTGCCAACCTCTGGAGCTAAGCTGAGCTGGATCCGCTGACCGGGGAGAGAGAGCATGGACTGTTGAGCAGAAAGTGTTAACGGGCTAGGCCTAATGACAGGAGACATTGCTTCCATTAAAATTCCCTTGGCTAGAATTCAGGGACACCTGTGTGCTAAACATAGTACTTGGCACTTTCAGAGGGACTTTATTTTGTTTCTCCATCACTTTACAAGGTAAGTATAATTAAACACTTTTGCTGGTGAGGAAAGTTTCATGAAGATGAAGTTTTCCCAGGCCACACTTTCAGTGTCTAGTAAATCACAGAGAATTCACACCCAAACAGCCTGTTTCCAGAGTTCAAGCTGTTCCTCTCTCCTGACTTCAGTCTGAGTTTTTTCAGGAATAGATGCGTGTCCTGGACCAGATGGTCGCTAAGGATTCTTCCACTTCTAACGGTATGACTAATGTGAGTCGGTAAATATGGCCTGAAAATCCTGGATCCTGCTGGCCTCGTTAGGAACATAGTTCCAAGGCACGGTCTGTACTCGCTCCCACCTGGGAGGTAGTGTGTATTGAGGGAGGACCACCTCTTTTCCTGAAGTCTTCTCTGCATCCTGTTTCTGCATGTGGCCTGGGCTCAGCCAAGCTCCCTTCCACCCCTTAGATGGACTCTACTGGCTACTATCCAAGTGAGAACCATTGGAGCTAGTAACTGGTTTTCTGCAGGCCCGGCACAGAGGGAGCCTGAGTGCCAGCGGGTAGGACCGTAGGCACACCACTGCTGGGGCAAAGGCACCGACCTTGCCACTGGTTGGTTCATAGGGCTAGTGCCTGGGGGACACTGCTCTTACGCATTTGTGTCCTTGACAAAGAATCTGGTAGGCTGCAGTCCTGGAGCCTTTCCAACCACTGGTGAGAGAAAATATGCCACCTGGCCCACTCTGGGAGTCTTCCCCTGACATCCCCGTGGACCCACGACCACGACCCACCTAAGAACTCCACCGACTCCCCCTTTCCAGAGTCACAGATCCAGCCGTCTCTTTCCTCACAGCTTCCCAAATACCTGCACTCTAGCCCCCTCAGGTGTTTGTTTTTTTTCCCCAAAAAATATATTTATATATTTATTAAGCATCCATTAGGTCCCAGACACTGTGCAGGCGCGGGAAACCAAAAGCAGACACGTGGAGTTTACATTCCGCAGAAGAAGAGAAATTACGTAGTTCGTCCTTGCTCCCGCCCTCCCTCCACCCCTCCGTGCCTCTGTGTCTGAGACATGCAGCTGGCGGGTCAGCAGCACCCAGGGTCTCATCCCTGGGGAGGTGCCTGGCCCAGTCCGACCCTGAGGCTTTGAGAGACACTTTTTCTCTCTTGTCCTTGGTATGTGCCACCTTGTGGTCACCCTTCCTTACCTCAGGTGTCGTAAAATCCAAAGGTCCATTGTAGGTATGTGGGCCCAAGAGCTGGTGACAGAGAGGTGTCTGGGCCTTGGGCCTCCTCCAGGCGCTGTACCACCTAGATTTGTCCACCACGCTGCCTCCCAGGGGCACAGGCCAAACCCTTGACGTGATCAACGGAAGGCTTTCACCTAGAGCAGCCCCTATGTGTACTTCCTTTGGGAGCTCATCAGGTGGTCGAGAATGCAGGGGCTGCTGCAGATGCCACACGAGCATCTGATGCAGCCATCGGCATTCATGCTTAGGAAAGCTGAACAATGTTTGGCTAAGATAAGTGATATCTGGGACCTAGTCCCTAAATCACCCCACCCAGCCGAGCTGTGTGTACTCCCAAAGACACCGCTTCTTGGGTATCGACACTTTGTCCCTGGCCAATACTGGTCACTCTCAGAAACATGAGGAAGCTGCTATATGGTTCCAGAAGATCTCTGTTGACAATAATGTCTAACACATAATGGTCCACACAATAAATCCCTCTTAGGCATCAGGAAAATTCTCAGCCTCTCAAGGATTCTGGAACACGTAGTGCATTGCGTATATGTGGGGAGGGGAAGGAGGAAGATGTTGATTTTGCCACACTCTTCAGACACTAAGCGTATCCCTGGCCCTGAAATAGTACTCCAAGGTCAGCACAACAATGTTGTTCTGCTGTCCTGCTCCCCTTCAAATGGAAAGAAAGCAGCTCCCCACGGGAACACCACTGGGACACTTAGCAGAATCCTAGATGCTGAGTTCACCGCAAACTCTCAGACATCACATCATTTTCATCTATAAAACCTACAGATTTAGAGTCAGTGGTGATAGAGTATTCATGAGGAGCAGTCAGTGAAATGATAAAGGACACAGGCAGGCACAGTGGCTCACATATGTAATCTCAGCACTTGGGAGGCAAAGGTGATGGGAGGATTGCTTGAGATCAAGAGTTCAAGACCAGCCTGGGCAACATAGCAAAACCCCATCTTTAAAAATAAAAATATTAGCCAGGCATGGTGGCAGGAAGCTGTAGTCCCAGCTACTGGGGAGGCTGAGGTGGGAGGATTGCTTAGCCCAGGAATCTCATGGTTGCAGTGAGCTGTGATGACACCACTGCACTCCAGACGGAGTGGGTGACAGAGTGAGAAAACGCTTTCTCTGAAAACAGTAATAATAAAACAAGCAATTCAGGGCCATGTCCTTTAGCACTGGCCTTTGCTCTGGCTGCCTGGATATGGCCTCTGATTCTGCCTCTCCTTCCTTCAGGGATTCCTCGGTCTCCCAACCCTCCCCAGAAATAACTACTATCCTTTGGGGACTTCACATAATGTCTAGAGGCAAGCAGGCAGGCCGCCTGTATTTGTTCCTATTCACTCCCGTGAGGCACTGCGGTACACTGTACAAATTAAACACTAACATAAGAAATGAAAACCTCTGGAAGCGTGACTAGCCCTAGGCTCTGCGTGTGTGTTTTCTCTTAGCCTTTAGTAGCCTTCCTTTTGAGAATGCTGGCCTGTCTCAGCTGGGAGGCAGCTGTAGAAAGAGAAAACAACTTGGTGACAGAAGACCTGGGTTAGAATTGCAGCCCTCCCACTTTTTTCTTCTTTTTTTGAGACAGTCTTACCCTATCATGCAGGCTGGAGTACAGTGTAATCATCACAGCTCACTGCAGCCTCAAACTCCTGGGCTCAAATGATCCTCTGACCTCAGCCTCCCAAATAGCTGGTAGTTTAGGCACCTGCCACAATGCCTGGCTAATTTTTCTATTTTCAGTAGAGATGGGGTCTCGCTCTTGCTAAGGCTGGTCTTGAATTCCTGACCTCAAGGAATCCCCCTCTTTGGTCTCCCAAAGTGCTAGGATTATAGGAGTGAGTCATCACATCCAGCCTCTCCCACTTTCTCAAGCAAATTTCTTATCTTCTGAGTATTGCAGAGAGGATTAGTCAGAAATTTGATATGAAAATATCTCCTACAAGGAAGGTGCTCAGCCAATTGAGCTGTTTTTAGAGGGACAAAGGGGAATGGTCTGAATGTTGTCCATTCTTGGTTTAGCTTTTTTCTTTTCTTTTTTTTTTTTTTAACTACAGGCACCCACCACAACGCCCAGCTATTTTTAGAGATGAGGTCTCACTCTGGCTCAGGGTGGTCTCAAACCTGCAAGCTCAGGCAATCCATCCACCTCAGCCTCCCAAGTGCTGGGATTACAGGCATGAGCCACTGCTCCTGGCCTCTTGGTTTAGAATTCTAAGAAGGAAACAGCAGGAAATAGTTGGGTGGCTTATCTCCCAACATGCCAACCCATGGCCTGGGGTAGCAAAATAGCTAGAATCACAGGGAGACCACCAGGGAGGGGCTTACAACTTGAAGTGAGCTACCACAGGGTCAGCTGCACTCTGTGGGGGTTCCCTTTAAGAGGGGACCTTGTAGCCCACCTCCACTATCTCTCAGAGGAAGCCACATGAACAATCACACACTAGGGCCTTGGCTAAGTGAGGAAGGAGCTAGTCACACAGGTCCTCCATTCCAGATCTGTGTCCCTGTGACCTCCCATCTCTGGAAGCTGATCACACTCTGTCCCAGTATACTGGGTGTGCCATGTCCCACCCTCAGCAGCCAGAACACCATGACCCTTGGGTAAGAGAGGGAGGAAGTTTGTTAAAGTTCAACACTCTTGGGAATGTTGAGCAGGCAAGTCTCCCACTGGGCAGATAAACTTCTCCATCTTGAAAAGGCTTCAAATGCTGTATCTGATTTTGAGGAGGTTCTGAGGAACATTCCTGGCCAAGATAACCAGACAATAGCTGGTGCAAGTGGAATATGATCAGCAGGTCACAAGGCAGATGGCAGGCCCATCTTTATCCCGTCTCTGCTTCCAAAACCTTAGTCACCGCCACAGTTCCACTGCTTTCATCTACTACCAAAACCCTAGTGTCCACCAGCAACCCCCATCACAGCCACGCCAAATTACCAACACCATATAAATGAAGTTGCATGCTGCAACAGCACACTAGATTACTGGATTGTGTGCTGGGCATGGCAGCTCATACCTGTAATCCTAGCACTCTGGGAGGCCGAGGCTTGTGGGTCACTTAAGCTCAGGGGTTTGAGACCAGCTTGAGCAAGAGTAAGACCCTGTGTCTACTAAAAGTAGAAAAACTACTAATAGGGTGTTGTGGTGGGTGCCTGTAGTCCTAGCTACTCTGGAGGCTGAGGTGAGAGGATCTGAGCCCCAGAGTTTAAGGTTGCTGTGAGGTAGGCTGAGATCACAGCAGTCTAGTCTGGTGAACAGAATGAGACTCTGCTGGGTTGTGAATGGTCCTTGGCCTCAAGTAGCTTACATAGCCGTGGGCAGAGGAAGTGGTCAAATAAGAATCTGGTCTTGCAGGAAAGGAGCAGCATAGAGGAGGCCTCATAAGGGGCTCACTGACGTGCTCACACAGAGGAGCACTGCGGGACAGATGAGGGGACTGCCAGGTCCTTCTATCAGTGAGTCACTTCCCTCAATGGCAACTTGGCAGTGTCAACAATTACTGACACTGTTGAAGAAACTAAAGAAACAGAGACCTTGTCTGTAGCCCCACCACCCTGAACATGTCCGATTTCATCAGAAAGGGAGACCAGGTATTTGTGGAGTGGACACTCAATGCAGCTAACGGAGCCAGAAATCAGCCCAAACAAGGCAATGGCCAGCATGGGCGAGGCAGGGCTGTTGGGAGACAGTGGATCGGTGGAGCTGGCTAGAGAAGCTTCCAGAGACTTGCAACTCATAAGCAATATTTTGAGGAGGGAGAAACATGACAGGAAGAGGAGAAGGCAACTTATCAAAACAGAAGAAAGCAGTTTTGTACAAGCATAGCACATTATCCACGGCACTGTCACACGGAACCGTCTCAGCTTATCTCCCAACAGCCATCACCCCCGCTGGAGATGACGCCCGAAGACAGAACTTGCAGAGGGGGAGTTGCAGGGAGAAGGCACTCCAGGCAGAGGGAACTGCCTGGGCTTGTCAACAGCCCTGTCCACCCAGCTAGGGGCTCAGGGTTCCTCCAACATCTCTGTCCCTTGATTTTTTTTTTTTAATTAAAGTAAAATATGTGTAACATTCTAAAATTTGCCATTTTAATTTCTTTACGTGTGTAGTTCAGTGGCATTAAGCGCACTCACATTGTTGTATGGCCGTCACCACCGTCTACCTCCAGAATGTTATGTCTTCCCAAACTGAAGCTCTGTGCCCTTAAAATGATGCCGGACTCTGCAACCCTCAATCGGAAATGGTTCCTGTCCTGGCTAGCATGGTGTCTGTGAGCGCCCAACAGGAATGTGGCATCTACCTCCTGCTGGGCAGTGATGCAGCAGTTCTTTGAGGAAGCTGGCCAAAATTATCTCCTGTCTCTTTTGTATAAATGAAGAAACTGAGGCAGGAGGAGGTTGAATTACTTCCCCAAGGTCACACAACTGGGCAGAACTGGACAGTCTGGTCCCCAGACAGTTGAAACACAAGAAAAGGCTACCGAACGTGACCACTGACAAATGTGGGATCCAGGGCAGGTGAAGAGTCTAAGCTGACCAGAGGCTAGAGAGACCCCAAGAGAGGCTGCTGTGCACCTGGGCAGAAGAAATCAGGAATGAGAGCCCCACCTCAGGCATGTTGAGATGGAATAGCATATCCTGAGCCACTGCCACTGATAGTGGCTTCCCCCATCCCTTTCTGAGCTGCATGCAGCCCAGCCAGAGCTGAGAGAAGCCTCACCAGCGATAAACTCTATGTGCCAGAGCGGCAGGTGATGCTATTACAGTGATGAAGGTGTCCCAACCTGTCCCAGGCTGGAACCCTGCAGCCCTACTGAAAAACATGGCCCAGGTGTGACTGGTGTGACCAAATGGATTTACTCCAGTGGGGAAAGACTTCTGGGGTTCGCCTCCTTCCATGACGCTGCTGAGAGCACCAGCATAAAAACAGGGTCAAGCCATGGGGAGAGGAAGGTGGTGGAGGGTGGAGGAAGCCTCAGGACTGGGAAGCAAAGGGGAGGACAGGAGACACAGGACCAAAGAAATGTTCTCCCTGCTCAGCGGAGTGGCTTTACTGGTGGTCTCCTTTCTGCTTCTGAAACTTGGCACCTTCTACTGGGAAAGGAGCCACCTCCCTCCTGGCCCTTTCCCCTTCCCCATCCTTGGAAACCTATGGCAACTAAGCTTTCAGCTGCACCCAGAGACGCTGCTCCAGGTAGGCAATCTGTCCTTGAGTTGGACGCTCTAAAGGGGTGAGCAGACAAACCCTTCCTTCCTCTCAGCCCAGGGATGCTGGAGATGGAAGGAACTGGGGTCAGATACATGTGGGGGTGAATCCTGGTCCTGCCACTTGTTAGCTCAGAGGCCTTGAGCCTCAGTTTCCTCACCTGTCCAATGTAGGATTGTAGGTATATTGCAAGGGCAGTGAAGTCCATTGCCATGTAACACAATGGAGAAAGCCATGCTGAGCAGGACTCTACTCCCGGAGAACACTGTGGGTGGAAGAAATTTTCTGAAAAGCCACTTGAGATGGGATTTGGGAGAATGGGACTCACAGTGGCACACGCAAGTACCATTACTCAATTGCTGCACAAAGCCACCTCCAGGATAGACAGATAGGTGGAGGGTGTCTGTTGGATTGAGTGAGCCGGGCCTGAATGACTACAAAGAGCCACAGTGGGCAGGACACGCTGCCCTTTCCCTGGCAAGGCTCTCTTCTCAATCATTGTTGAACAAATATATTTTTTAAGTATATGGTTCAAGATATCAGAAAATTATGATCTTCAGGCTCCTTAGTCCCTGGAAGGACATGGGAGTTGGGACACCTGGGTTTGAGGTCCTGGTCCTTTGCTACCTTTTCTGGCCTATGTTTTTTAAGCCATAAAATGGAGATGACCTCTTCCTGTACACTGATGCTGAGGGTGGACCCAAGTGACAGGTATAGCCCACACAGGACACCAGCTCCCAGGCCTGATGGGGTGGGGTGCTGGGCCCTGATCATGCCAAGCACACGGGGAGGCTTATCCAGGAAAAGGGGTGGAGGTGCTCTGAGGCAGTGCCCTAAAGGTGAGTGTCACCTGGTCTCTCTGCAGCTGGCCCAGGCTCACGGACATGTGTTCACCGTCTGGGTAGGCCTGACACCTGTCGTGGTGCTGAACGGCTTCCAGGCAGTGAAGGAAGCGTTGGTCTCCAACTCGGAGCAGCTCTCCGGCAGGCCCCTCAGCCCGCTCTTCCAGGACCTGTTTGGAGAAAGAGGCAGGGCTATACTTCATGTTGGGCATGGGGGCGGCTGTTGGCCACTACACTCAGGGAGTAGTGCTGGCCCAGAACTGTTAACAAAGAGGGCACTCCCGAGAGGATCAAGTCTCTTCAATGTCCCTGTCGTGTGAAAAGAAACCAGCTCTCGAGGTCAAAAGACCCAGATTTAAGTCTCAGCTCAGTTCAGCAGTTTGCGTCCTGTGTGACCTTGGGCAAGTCAGCCCCACTCTGCCCTCAGTGTTCTCCTGTGTCAGATGTAGACAATGACTGCTGTCATGTCCTAAGGCTGTGGGGACACCTAGCGGCCGAAACACCAGGGAGTGCCTGGTACAGTGCCTGGCTCAGCAAATGCCCCTGTTCCTCCCCTTCTTTATTTCTTCCTCCATTTTCTGTGGGGACTGTTAAAGTCAAAACCACATTGGTGGATTGGGATAGGGCGTAGCTGAGCCCACCTGAGGGTACCAGGCTCCCTGACCACCCCTCACTCACCTGTCGGAGCACCAACCCAGAGCTAGCTGGGAAAGTCATTTGGAGGGGTAGGTCTGCCCTCTAGGCCCAGATGAGAGCCAAGTGGTCTTGGCCTAGAAGGCTGGGAGAGGCTAGTGACTGTCCACCCCACCTCGCCCTGGACCCAGGGGTCATCTGCAGCAACGGACATACGTGGCGGCAACAGAGACGCTTCTGCGTGGTGACACTCCGAGAGCTGGGCCTAGGTAAGCTGGCACTGGAGGTGCAGCTGCAGCAAAAGGCAGCAGAGCTGGCTGAAGCCTTCCGCCAGGAGCAGGGTAAGCAGTGGGCTGGGGCAAGGGGTGAAGACTTGATCCCCCGCCTCACGCACACATGGGGGAGGCAGAGCCTGCTGCACGTGCAGCAGTGTGCGTGTGTCCACGAAGCCTTGGGAACACGAATAGCAGTTTTAAGCTACCACAGTGCAGTGGGAGTTTCTCCGAGGTGGGTTGGCAGAGGACCAGAAATGCCCAGATTGCTGTAGCTGGTGACATGTTCTCCAATAACTTCTAATGCCTTTCAAACCTCCAACCATTTGCACATGGTATTGACCCTTCCAAATGACCCAGCCTGCTACCCTTCCCTCCCTGTGAGAAACTCCAGCTCCTTCTTTCAGACCTGGCTGAGGTCACCTTCCCCAAGAAGTCCTCCTTGAATCTCAGGTACAGTTAGTCCCCACCCTTTGTCCCCACCTGTACATACCTGCTCTACATTCTGTTGTCATTTAAAGGTTGCCTGCATCCCACTCCTCTCTCTGCAAACCTAGCAGCTTTCACAGAGCTGGCTAGTCTGTGGAAGGTGCTCAGTAAGCATTTGTACAGTGCATGAATGAGAATGAGAATGAGTGGCTGTCCGCGCACGTGACACAAGACCAGAAGAGCGCCTGGCCACTGCTCCTGTGCCTCCTCAGCCTGAGCCTACCCCTCTACTTTCAGGTAGACCCTTCGACCCTCAGGTATCCATTGTCAGGTCCACAGCCAGAGTGATTGGGGCCCTTGTGTTTGGCCACCACTTCCTCTCAGAGGATCCCACCTTCCAGGAACTGACTCAAGCCATCGACTTTGGCCTGGCCTTTGTCAGCACCGTGTGGCGCCGGGTAATTAGCATTGGGGGAGGCAGGTACGCAGGCCACTGGACAGCCGGGACCCAAGGCAGGCAGGAGCCTCAGCCAGGGCCTGGCAGGAAAGAGACTGTGGAGGCTGATTCTGGGTCGCTTAGACAGCTTCTGTTCAGCAGGCTGCCACGCTCACAGCATCAATCCTCTTCTATGTGTCTCAGCGTGACTGGGCAGGGAGTAAGAGGCAGGTCACGTCCTCAGGAATGCAGCTTTCTGGGCCTGCAACCTCCCAGCTAAGGCCAGGGCACAATCACTGCTACCACTGCTCTTGTTTCTGTCTAGATTATTTTGGGGGTCTCCAGATGAGAGGCAGCCCTGAGCTGCCTATGTCAGAGGCCTCCACCCACTTTGGAGGCCCATTGACTCGGGCTGAATCTGAATAGGCCCTGGGGGCCTCTCTCCCCACAGCTGTACGACATGTTTCCCTGGGCCCTCCGCCATCTCCCAGGACCCCACCAGGAGATATTCAGGTACCAGGAGGCTGTGAGGGGCTTCATCCAACAAGAGATCATCAGGCACAAGCTTAGGGTGCCTGAGGCCCCCAAGGACTTCATCAGCTGCTACCTGGCCCAGATCACTAAGGTAGGCCTGGAGCAGCTGCAAGAAACAGAGGGGGCTGTCTTTCTAGGCTGTGCCTTGGTTCTAAACCATGTCTTGGTTCCTCATCTTTGTCTTGGTCTACAAGCTTCCAGAGAACCCCGAAGGCTCCCTGAGTGGGTTCAAATGGGATTTACCTCCCTATCTTTTCCCAGGCCAGGGCTGGCTTCTGCAAACAGGGGTAGGCGGGAAGCAAAGGACCTGGTTAATGTCAGGGACAGTCCCCCATCAAAAGTCATCACAAATTGGGGCATAATCCCTGCTACCAGAAGGTGAGGCAGGAGAATCTCTTGAGTCTGAGAGTGCAAGTCCAGCCTGGATGACATAGTCAGAACTTACCTCAAAAAGAAAAAGTTAGTGTACTTCTGGGACTCAGGTCCTCCTAAGGGCTCAGACCCTCAAGGAGTTTTGGTCCCACAAGTCTTAGAACAAGTCAGCCTCAAAGAGACACCAGGGCTCTGCTAGGAGGGAATGTTAGACCTAAAGCTGCTCCCGCAGCCCACTTATCATCCACCTACCAGGCCACGGATGACCCTGTCTCCACATTCAACGAGGAGAACCTGATCCAGGTGGTGACCGACCTGTTTCTGGCTGGCACCGACACCACAGCCACCACCCTGCGCTGGGCACTCATCTACATGGTCCAGCACAGAGCCATCCAGGGTAAGGGCCTTCACCCTGCCTTCCCATGCCTGTTACCCCTCTGAGCCACACCACCCCTTCACTCTGTTCTAGGGTCCCAGGCATGGGTCTTGGTCTCTCTCACCCCTGTGGTACAAGAAGTGGTTATGGGGCGGCACCTGTGGCTCAGCGAGTAGGGTGCCGGCCCCATATGCCGAAGGTGGTGGGTTCAAACCCAGCCTCGGCCGAACTGCAAAACAGAAAAATAGCCGGGCGTTGTGGTGGGCGCCTGTAGTCCCAGCTACTCAAGAGGCTGAGGCAAGAGAATCGCCTAAGCCCAGGAGTTGGAGGTTGCTGTGAGCAGTGTGACGCCACGGCACTCTACCGAGGGTGATAAAGTGAGACTCTGTCTCTACAAAAAAAAAAAAAAAAGAAAAAGAATTAGCACCC